>JAJMGV010000001.1:327859-613961 GCA_030582695.1 [Candida] golubevii | reverse complement strand
GCGTTGCTAATGCCGAGCTATCAACGTGAGCAAAAGGTAGATTGTTTGCCATCAAATCTTACAAAAACAAGGTTTTGTATGTTTTAGCATTGAAAAGGTCATGTTTCGCTTGATCCAAGGTCATTGACGAAAGCAGTTTCAAAACAGGGTCTGTCAAAATTGAATCGATGATGGAAGCTTTGGTTTTGACTTTTTCACGCGCGGATGTGGTTTTGTATCATTCTCTCTCCCATGCAATGGATCCGGGATTTTACTTAACGTAGCTTTGTGTTTCCCCAAATGTGTTTTTGAGTTCGAGGACGCAATATACCAAATCTCCTCGCGCACTGCATGACATTCTATGCTTTTTACCAATACATATGTTTTCTGCCCTTCGATAAATGGTTCAGGCTCCTAAGTGAAAGCGCCCTAGGCGATAGGCCAAGGCAAATCTTTTTTATCCCCAAGAGTCAACTTATATTTCGGGTCGTTTAACTTTTCTCCGCAGGGTCTGATTTTTTTCCAACCATGATGATTGTCAAAATTCTTCTTATGAGTCGTCGAGTTCTTCAGATCGGTGCAAACTAAAATTATGCCTTAATTGATGCACAGCTAGCTGGAGGTTTCCTGACAAGCTCCTTTGCAAAAACTTTCTCGCCCATTACCTGGAAATCGAGTTTATCGGTCATTTCGGCTTTCCTTTCAGTCTCCCTCAAGCCTTTAAACATTTTCATTAAAAACTATAGATTATTTGAAATTATTTGAAATTATTTGAAATTGTTTGAAAATTTGCCTTTATATTACAAATACTTTAAAGTGATATTACTATTTGAAATACTACCATATTAGAAATAACTATTACAAACTATTACTGAATTTCAAATATTTTGGCGCGAAAAATTTGTAATTTAACAAGACTGGTTTAAGGTTCTGGAGTGAGAAGTCAACAGAAGCTTTTTTTTTTTTTTTTTCTCTCTCCTGTTCGCGTTTTCTTCTGACGCGCCTCAGATCGAAGAGCACCTAAAGCTTCAACAATCCAACACTCCGAGCTAAACCTCTCCTTTCAACTTCTTTCCAGGGCTTCCTAAGTGCACGGTTTCTCTCGGAAAAGAAAAACAGCTGTGTCGGCATTTTTAGCCCCTGACGCAACCTTCTCTATCTCCCTTTTATTTTCTTTTCTTTTCTGCGTAAACAAAGCGTTTCTGCTACACCGTTCGCTGCACTTTTGCTGCCACCTTAGGTCCTGATTTTAGTGTCTATAGCCAAGGTTCTGACGTAAGATCGAGGTAACGGCCACCGCGATTAACTTGCCAAAGAAAAGAATTTTCAGAAACAAAGAAAAGGAAGAAGGAACAAAGCAGCCTCTCTTCCCGAGACGTCTAATTTCACTTGTGCACAGGAGATTGAAAACCCTCTCTTTGGAGTGGAGACTGAACCGATACTAAAGCGGAACAAGAAAGATCACAACCACGTCGTCCGGGTCTAGAAAGTGTTCTCAACCACCGCCTAACCCTTAACCAACACTTGGTCACGTGTCTAGTTGACCCAGTCTATTGATATTTCTTCAAGGATATCCTGCTGCCGAAAAGCACTCAAACACTCAAACGCATCCAACAGCACTCAAAAATGGCCGAAAACTGGGTGTCCCTTTCCAAAGACATCATCCAGTCGTATAAGGAGCCCGGCAACTCGGAGGTACAGACGCAGATCATCATGCGGTGCATGCAAGTGCTTACTCTGGATCTAGTGGCAGATGAAATCCACCTCTTTTGCAACGAAGCACTCCGCATGATCGCAGGCCACACCTTGATCATGTTCTCCTTCCCGGGAACCACAAGTGCCAAACGTCAGATTGTCGAGGCCCGCATGGCACGCAGTCTCCTGAATTGTTGCAACTGTGTACGTTGTTTTTACTCCAGTCTATCGCAATTGCGGCTGCGGTTCATCGTGGCCCGGAAGATCTCTGTGGCCCAGGTGTTCCAGTTCTTGGATATCGTAAACGAGTGGGTGTTTCTCCGTGTCGGGCCCTTGGTGATCGAAGACATACAAGCAATCAACGCGTCGCCGATAAATTCGGTGAGAGTCACGCTCTACGAATGTCTCTCTAATGTGGCGTTAATTCGGGCAAAACCAAACTTCCGTGCCGCTGTGACTACGCTTATTCTGTCTCTGGGTGCAGCGGATTTCTCACAGTTTGACCATATCTTACCGGCCACCATTTACTACTACGTGGAGGGCAATCACGCCGAAGCTCTGTTTGCAGTGAAGCATTTCAATGCTCTTGCAGGTACTGCGGGAGTTCTCGATCCCCAGGTCATCGACGAGATCAACCACCAAAGCTTTCGCTTGCAGAATGCACGCTTCTTCAATCAGGATTTCAGTGTACGCTTCTGGCTGATGATCCGGGCAGTTATACTGGTATGTCCGCCGACTGAGCTTCTCAAATTACTAGACACTTCCGAACTCGACATCTGGAGCGCCTACACGCAGATCAAACTCACTACGCTTATTCGGGTGTTCTTCAACAACTTGATGGCGTGTTTAGACAAGCCTTTTCCCATTCTTCTCGCTGTGTTTCGCCTCTTGGCCAAGCACTATGGGTCCACGCTCTGGGAATTGGCTCCAGAGTTCCACCCAACCAACGTGTTGCATACGATCATGAGCAGTGCTTTCTTCCAAAAACACCTCCATTTAGCATCTTCCAGTCCCGATGGCCATATCGTCATACTGCCATTGCTTGATTGGATCCCAAGTGTCATTGGCAGTCTAACTGGCCCACAGCGGCAAACTGCTGCGATAAGAGTTACCGACTTTTTGGTGCAACGAGAGCGGGCTGTGGTCAATAATACCCGTATTGACTCTCCAAAGCTTTTGTTAATATGTTTTGACTCGTTGACGTCAGGAAAAAACGAGCCTGCGGAGACCATGTCACTTCTCAAAATGCTCGACGCTCGTATGGCCGTGAACCGCCATGCTAAATACTTTGTGGATCTCTCCAGACGTGGTTTCAAAGACGCTACCGAACTCATGAGTATCTGTCTCAAATATGACTTGCTATTGGCGGCGCACAACTCTTCTGATATCGAGCAGAAGAAAAGTCCGACGCTCTTGGACTCAAACAAGGAATTGTGGACCACTTTGACGGAAGTCCCAATCCATGATAACACATTTGCGTCTGCAATCCTCAAGTCGCTTGTTGATACGGCGTCAGTCATTGTGTTCCAAGATACAAAGGACCCGCAATATACTAAGGAGTTTGACGCTTCCTTGAAGATTCACAACCGAAATACGAAGACCCTCTGCGACCAAGTCTCCGCTGTCCTTGAAAAAATCGCACTCATGGACCCGGAAAGTTTGAACCTGATGCTTGCCATCGACGGTTGCTTGGCAGGGATTTGGAGCTGTATCTTCAACCCCATGACAAACCAAGCTGCACTTGCAGTTGTCTACCAAATTTATGACTCTGAAGGTCGCTATGAAAATATTTGCAGTCTACTTTCACAATCACTTGCTGTGAACTTGATAGCCATCAACCAGTCATTGGCAAAGATAGCGGCAGTTGGGGTATTCGAACCCTGTCCAAAAGGTGTCCGAATCTTAATGGATATTATTCATGCTCTCACGGATCCACTAAGTGGTATTTTGAACACGGAAACAGACCAACACGCAGACTCAAAGCGGGCAGTTCAGGAATTTTGGAACTCTTGTTGGCTGTTGCTTGACATGATATTTGACAAGACACGTACCTGGGCCACCCTTTACCGCTTAGCGGACTTGGTCGACTTTACAAGAGATACTCTTGATGCGAGCCATTTACTTTTGGACTCGTTCCGGATTTTGAGAGACTACTTTGCAGATGCCGACTTGTGCCAGAGTTTATTCGAAGTCTTTATGTCGACATTTCCTCAGGTTATTGTGTGGCTTCGATTGGGAGACGCATCTTTGCTCAACTCCTGTGTCAATTTAGTCTTTAAAGGTTTTGATCTCGCCAAAGAGATGGATGCACATGTGGATAAAGACTTCATCATCACTTTCGCCAAATACGGAGCCAAGGCGAAAAAATTCAACAACAAGTTGAGTGAACAGCAACGGAACATGGTCTTGGCGAAGGCCAGTGATTTCGATGAAGCCTTGGTTCAGTACGTCATTGACGAAGCGGCCCGCGAAAAACAACTGGCTGTTCCTCCTCCTCGCAAAGACGTCAAGAACATGGGGACAGGGCAGTCTGTTGGGGCAGCTTATAATTATCAAACGCACAGCAAGGGACCAAAGCAAAGCACTCTTGCTGGTTTTGGTGTGGTGACAAATGATCCCCCTATAGCACCTCCTTCTTCATCGCTGAAGACTTTGAAACTGCACAATCTCGAAGCAATCCGCAATGAGCTCAAAAATAATAGGGCACCCGCCAAACCTGTTATCAATCCAGCGCCTCCTAGACCTGCTGGCTTCAATCACAAATCTTCGATTGTGGGACGTTCGTTAAATTCTCTCAAGAAAAAGCATGAAAGCGACTCTTCCGAGGATGATGATGAAGAAGATGTCGATGTGGCGGATCTATTTCTTGAAAACAGAAAGAAGCCCAAGATTATTGAGTTGGATCTCAATGGTAGGCCAGTTACCAAGATAGCACAAGCCAAGAAAGTGGATTCCAAGCGGCAGGAAGAAGAGCGCATGCGCTTGAGGTTGAATGTGAACTTGAAACCACTATATTCCACAGTGTTAAGATGGAATTACAACAGCAACAGTGAGTTTCCCACGGAGGACCGGGATATTTACAAACCGATCAAGGATTTCTATTCTTCTGCAAAGGAATACGTTTCAGATATGGAGCCGTTGTTGATGCTTGAATGTTGGCAAGGCCTTCAGTCGTCCAGGGTGACCGGTCAAGAATCTCCGTTCGAAATGCTTGTCGGTAGCAGGGCCACTTGCGACGGGTTTTTTGACGTTTACTTATCGATGAAGAAAGCTGACGTTGTCCTGAAGAAAATTGGCGACAGCGATCTTCTTGTTCTTGGATATGTTGCAGATAAAAGCATGACTTCGGAGCGAGAGATTGCGAAGTACTTGAAGCTGCTGGAATCGCAGACTTGTTTGGGAAAAATCACCAAAATCCATTATGCCAAGTCAGAATACAGTGATGTCACGGTGAGAGTGTATCCACAGGGCTCGATGATGGGGATCTTGACCCCAAAATCCATGATCGTTGGAATGAAGGTTATGCAAATGATTACTGTTGAGAGAGAGTATTCCTCTTTGAGAGGCCTTCCCTATTACGATCTATGTGATGCGATTCTTGCTGGAAAACCTTGCAAGCCTGCTCCGATTTCAGATGACGAAGCCCAAACAATGTGCCAGAAGCTAGGTGTCAACATTTCGCAAGCAAAGGCCATCATTGGTGCTAATCGAGAGGAAGGGTTTTCGCTTATCCAAGGGCCACCTGGAACAGGTAAGACGAAAACCATTTTGGGTGTGGTTGGTCATTTTCTATCGAAAGTCGCCCCGAATCAGAATACCATAATTGTTCCTACTCTGAATACCGGTGGCGGAAGTGGTACAGATGAGGCCAAGCCAGCAAGAAAAGTGCTTATATGTGCGCCCAGTAACGCTGCCGTTGATGAATTGGTTGTGCGTTTGAAAGATGGTGTTATGGACGACAACGGCAAAATAATTGTGCCGAAAATCGTACGTCTAGGAAGGCCGGATTCAATGAATGTCACTGTCCGCCACTTGAGTTTGGAGGAATTGATCGATACTCAGTTGAAATCGAGGTCAAAAGAAACGGTTGCGTTGGACCCAAATCTCCGCTTGGAAGTTTCCAAGTGTACCGCGGAGAGGGATCGTATCAGAGAAACGTTGAAGTCCAAAGATCTAGGGGACAAAGAGACGATCGAGTTGGAAATCAAGTTGCGAGAAATCATCAAAAAACGCCAAAACCTCTCCAAGCAAGTCGATGAACAAAGAGAACAAGTGTCTATCGCAATGCGGAATCGTGAAATCGACAGACGCAATGTCCAGGCCCGTATCTTAAACGAAGCTCAGGTCATCTGCTCCACGTTGTCCGGATCCGCTTACGACTTCTTGGCAAGCATGTCAATGAAGTTTGATCAGGTCATCATTGATGAAGCCTGTCAGTGTGTGGAGTTGTCGGCAATCATTCCACTAAGATACGGATGCAAGAAATGCGTCATGGTTGGTGATCCTAACCAATTGCCTCCAACTGTGCTTTCTCAGAAGGCCGCTTCATACAAGTACGAGGAAAGTTTGTTTGTGCGGATGCAGCGGAACAATAGCGACTCTATTTACTTGTTGGATGTCCAGTATAGGATGCATCCAGATATCTCACGGTTCCCAAGCGCCCAGTTCTACAATTCCCGCTTGAAAGATGGAGCCGGGATGCTCGAAAAGAATCACAGGCCATGGCACGAGCAACTGCCACTCTCGCCATACCGATTCTTCGACATTGTCAGTAGACAGCAGCAGAATCAGCAAACCAAATCTTTCTTCAACACGGCGGAGGCTCGCGTTGCTTTGGAGCTTGTCGAGACTTTGATGAAAATCTTGCCCAACAATCACATCAAGGGCCGCATAGGTATAATTTCTCCGTACAAGGAGCAAATTGCAACCATCAAAGATATCTTCAAAAGGAAATTCGGAAGCGTGATTTTCAACGAGATTGACTTCAACACTGTGGATGGTTTCCAAGGTCAAGAGAAAGAAATCATCATCATGTCCTGTGTTAGGGCCAGTGAGACCGGAAGTGTTGGTTTTTTGAGTGATGTGAGACGTATGAATGTGGCCTTGACCCGTGCCAGGACAACACTTTGGATCTTGGGCAATAAAACTTCCTTGAGACGTGACCGAGTTTGGAATAAACTCATCACCGATGCGGAAAACAGGTCTCTTGTTTCCACTGCTCTGCCTGGGTTTGTTAAGAATGTGAAGGCCATCACCCTTGGTTCTCTGGGGACACTGAAGCAATCCGAAACTGCACAGATAGAACCTGCTGGTTCTGAGGATAATACGCCGGTGTCAGAGGAAAGATCAAGTCATCATCACCCGGACAAGAAGCCCCATTCAGGAAGTTCATCGAACGCTAGTGATGTGTCGAACGACACTTTTAAAGATAAGTTCAAGACTGGGGGCCAGCCACCAGATCAAGTTTCCAAAAAAAGGCGTGACAGCACAAATGGCCATAATGATGACTATCGACGGAAACAAAAGAAGAGGTCGGGAGTATATGTGCACAACCCACTGCAATCTGGTTCATATCCGGAGCTGCGCCAGCCAGGTGATAATAGGGCAAGCGCTTCTGGACCGGGTCCTTTGGCCAATCAATCCCGCAATTCGATAAACCATGTTGCGCCCGAGGGCAACCAAAACAGATCCCAGAACCCACAAAAGTCAAACGGGCCACCTCCAAGGGCTAGTAACAGCGGGGTATATCGGGCCAATGACAGACCGATGTACAAGAAAAAGCCGGCGAGTTCAAGCATATTCATAAAACCACGAAAACCGTTTAGACCTTCTGGTCCGCGTGGCCCTTGATGAACTGTTGCTACTCGTTCTTGGTGTCTTTTTCGTATGTTCTGTTCCCATAAGCAGATGGGGTTTGATTGTGCTTTTTCATGTTGACTTCAAATTCCAGGCAACGTGGCTTGTCAGGCTGCAGCGCAATCGAAGTGATGCTATAGCGGAGATCTTTTGACAGTTTGAATTGCCTTGTGGGCTGCGCAATGTCCATTTTTCTCGAGAAGTACGAAGAAACATAATGGCTGTCTCTTGAGATTTGGTCAAGTGCGGTGGCCACAGTGAATATCTCTTGGCTGATCAACACGCTCAAGTAGTTGTTGTCATTTGCCAATCGGAGGACATTGACTTTGAGCGCACCGTCGAATTGTGCACTTAGGTAATCGAAGACGTCCTTTAGAGCATTTTTCGCCTGGGCTATATCCGATGATTGTGAAAGCTGTTGCTGAAGCAGATCTTCTTGGGAATCAAGATATGTCGACACATCTGCCCAAACAAGATCCTGCTTGTGGAACCTCTCAGACTCCTTGGCCGTCTGCAGTGCCAAATCCTCAAAAGCGTCGACCTTCGATGAGAGCAAGTCTACAATTGGCTGCAAGTCCAACTTTTGTGTGATGGTGTTCAGCACGTCTGAGAGTTGGTCACCGTGGCTGGGTTTGGGTGGTGGGTTTGGTGGAACGGGGAGCACATTCTGTAATAAAGAAGAAAGGGTCTTTTTGACGTTCTTCAATTGCTCCGATCCCTTGGTATACCCTTTCACGTACGCGGGGCCGTTTTTGATGAAAAGGGGCGGTGATATTTCTCGACGCTGATCACCACCAGATTCAGGCACTTCGAAAGCCTGTGCCCCCATTTCAAAAGGAGGCAGAGTCCTCGGTAGAAATAGAGGCGATTTAGCATCGTTTCCGGTATTGCATTCGTCTTCTTTGTGCCCATGTTGCGTGTTTCCGGAAACGGGCACAAACGTAGTATTCACCCTCTCGTACCGTAGAAGCGGACCGGCATCAAACTCGCCTAGATTCTCCGATGAAAGGTATTCTAGCACAGCATCTGTTCCCGCTTTTTCCAAATCTCGGAAAATGTTCACATACTTCGCAGCCTTGCTTTCAAGAACGGACACAGTTTCGTCGACCTCGCGATTAAGGGCATTTCGGCTGGCTTTTAGGGACTTTAAGCGAGACTCTAGGTGTTCTATTTCGGCATCGATTTCGGCCCGGCGCAGTAAAAGCCCGCCAAGCTTAGAGCCGTACTCGTTGTTTTCGCTTTTGATTTTCTGGATCCGCCGGAGCACCCGTGACCGTTTTTTGTCCCACGCTTGGAAACTCGAGAGGGTCTCTTCAGTTCTCGATGCCTCGCGAGAATACACTTCGTGAAGCAGCATAGCGTTTTCCGAAAGCACGCCGAAAAGCTTGCAAATTGCTTTTCTGACCCCTGAGCAGTCCTCGCCGCTACTCAAGCACTCTTTATGGAGCGAAATTGCCGTGTTCATGTCGTCAGAGAGTGTCTCGTGGCGCTTTAGAAGGTGGTCCAAAGGAGAGCTTTTCCCCCGTGTATAGTGTCGTAAATGGCCAAACGAAAAGGCTAAAGAGTCCTTGGATAATGCTAAGTTCACAGAGTTTGCCAAGGTTGGGACTGCTACATCCAGAAGTACCCCTGACGTTGGCAGCAGCAGTCCTTCTGTACCCTTGGTAAGATTTGGACCTGGCCCATTTTGGGCATGGCGTTTTCTGTACGCTTCCGTCTGCGATAACGACAAAAAGTCGTGGGGGTCTAGGCCATCGTCCGAAGTATCAGTCAAGGGCACCGACAGCTTGAACTGGGCCACTGAGGGCTCGAGATTGATGGACTCGAACGGTACCGATTGTAGGCTCATGGAGAAAATGAAAGGGGGAGAAAAGCACTCCCCAAAGGAATTTGGAACGCCAAAAAGAGTATGGCTCCGAAAACAGCGGTCCTGGAAGAATAGCTTTGGTGGCTTTATAAGCAGCGGATGCTTGGTTGTGCCAAAACTCCAGCGTGTGTAATCTATCTCGAGATGTGCTTGGTCTGTATAGACCAATCTGAGACTGCCAGATCTGGGGTACTGTAGCAGTCTCACTGCGATTAAGTGTGGAGCGCGCAACTGATAAAGCAGAGAAGCTGGGAGAGTTCTGAGACGAATATGAACGGAGCTGGGTGAGAGGATGAGAGAACAGAAAGAGAAAAAAAGGAAAAATGAGGGATCAACAGAGAGTAGAGAAAAGTGGGTTTGTGATCCTAAAGCGATTGGTTGGCGGAACCGGGTGTCGGTTGATATGTGACTCTTAATTTCTGCGTCTGACGATCCTGTGGTGTGTCGATAGATAGTGATCGAGTGGAGCCTCAGTTGGGACACGTACGTGGAACCTAGAATGTAGCCAAAATCTGAGGAATTTACAGAAAAATATGAATCTCTTTCTAGTCGATCGCGCTCTCTTGATTGGATAGTGCTAATTTCCATGTCGCTTTAGGGATTTTGGTGTTTACTGATTTTTGACGTTTCCGGGTAAACGTTCACATTTTGCAGCAGTTGCGAAACTACCATATTTTCTTGGCTACTCCACCCATTTTCTACATGAGCACCAAAAACTGCGTAATGCCACCTTTTCTTAACAGAGTATGAGGAAACACAGAGAATGCAAAAAAAAAAAAAAAAAAAAAAAAAGAAGACTATAAATTACCATAAACTATGTCGTCTTCACGGAGCGCTTGCTTTTATTTCGCCTGACCTCCTTACCCGCAATCTAACTCTATCCACCTCTTTACCATCTCCGTTTCATTCCAATGATGCAGTATGAATTTGTTTGGAATTTGACAATATGGCTTCAGGGTATTATTAATAGTCGTAAATTGAGGGCCACCAGGTGCACTGGTAACCACCTCTACAAGCCATCGGCACACAAAGATCCTCCAGCTACCAAATCATACCTCCTTCAATCCTAAACCCTCTCCCTCCCGGGTCTGCGTAGCCTCTTTTCCAACTGCAACAAACACTGAGGCTGTTCCGAAATATACAAGGCCGCCAATTACCAGGTGTCCTCGTCCCGCTTCTTGCTATATACACCACCTACAATGTCATTATTTCCTTAGATCGACAGTAATGTCAAGGCAGACGCCAACTGGGTCAGGTCCACGGCAACCTTGAACTCGTCAAAACTTAATTTACCGTCGCCATCTTTGTCGGCGCCCATGATGGTTTTATCTACTACCTGCTGGAGCTCAGCGTCGCTTAAGTTCTTGCCCACCATGGTCTTCATCACCACAAATAATTCACCGTTGCTGATATAGCCGTCACGGTCGATGTCGTAGATTTTGAAGGCAAACTGGAGCTTTTCCGTTTTCAGCGACTTGCCGCTGAAGGCAGAGAGCCCCGTGATGAACTCCTGGAAGTCGATTTTCCCGTCGTGGTCGAGGTCAAACACATCCATGAGACGCGCCGCCAACGGGTTGGACGAAATGCCGGGAATGTCCAAAAACTCGTTTTTGTCGATGGTTCCGCTGCGGTCCCGGTCAAGTTTCATGAAGCGCTTACGCAAACGATCGATTTCTTCCCGGTCGAAGTTTGTGCCTTCCATGAGCGAATCAAGGATTTTCGACGATGCAAGACCCATGATGATTATGCGATGTGAACTATTAAGAAAGATGAAGGTGATATTCGAACACCGTCCAGTAAAGCTAGAGCAAAAACGAAGTAAAAGGCGATTTTCAGAAACCTCCCACGTTGTATTGTAATTGTTCTTGTTGGGTGCACCTGCCGTAAGTGAAGTGATTGACTCTGGTGATATAGAAATATTCGAGCACCGTGTCCGTAACAGTTCCTGGCGTTGGTTTTCTTTTGGGTCAATCCCGGTGTTTTGTCTCCGCAGCCGTTTTCCTAGATGACTTGCAAACTTTATCAGATTCCAACACGATAAGCGATTGGGCTAGGTGCGTCGAATGGAGCGGATGGAGTAGTAGGTGCGAAATTGGAATTTGCGTGTGCACCTCTGCTTTTCTGCTTCATCAGCTGCGCCTAGAACTGGCTCGATTGGAGTATTTATCAGAGGCCGAGAAAAGGCGGGGTTTTAGAACGATACAGTAAACACTGGATAATACAAGGTTCTTGTTGTTGTATTTCTTTTTCTTTTTTCGTTTTTCGTTTTTCGTTTTTCGTTTTTCCTTTCTGGAATTGTTATTGCAAAACCAGCTCAAATGTTTTCGTGGTCGTGATTTCGCAAGCTACTTGTATTAGATGTTCACTCCCATGATTAGGGCGAGTCGATACAGTAATTGCTTTTCGATAAAGGCCACAATGTGAGAATCAAGCAAAACAAAGGTAGCAGGGCACAAATTAATGATAAAGTTCAGACGACTTCGATGCGGGATAGATTGAGTTTCATGAGATCCTCCGTAATTTGTTGATATTAGCGAGAGTACTCAAATCTGAGCCGTATGAAGCAATGTAACTAAGTGAAAGGTTTAACTATAATATTAGACGTCTTGAATATAAATTTACCATGTGGATACTGTTATTCATGGTTGAATAGATTAATTGCAAATTAATTTTTTATAGAGTTCGATTCTCTCAGTATTCTAGATGATTTCAAGTGGGCATATAATTTTGATGCTTAAATCAACAAATACGTATATTAATAATGTAGATATAATATAAGTATGAAGGCAGTAAATGTCATATTCTTAGGGAAAGCCGTATGATGGGAAACTATCACGTACGGTTTGGGTGGCAGAAACAAGATCGTATATATACTGATTGCATAGGCTGACCACACTCATTATTAGGTTTATGTTTAGGAAAATCTCCCATTCTTAATAAACTACTTAATAATATAAAGAACTTACAACTAATTCATAAAAACTGTCATATTCAGAAATCAAATTACCCAGAAGTCAGGTTCATTTCAAGTATCATAAAGAGGCCCAGGCACATTTTTATACCGCTTGAGGGGGTGGGAATTAGGTACATCCCATAAAGAAGCGCATATATTATTTCACAATACAGACATCTAGTGAACACATCAAATCAGTCCTTTCCCATAATGGAGTCCTGTAATTGTCCAGCACCGGCTCGCCAACTCTATACTTATCGAACCTACAGTGATATACCCCACTTCCAGCACTCACCCAATGGCAAAATAACCTTCATCAAAGCATTACAATTAAAGCTTTGGAGTGAAGCCACCACCCACGTGGGCACCGCCATCAATAGGAAATACAATGCCGTTGATATAGTTTGACTGCTGGGCACTTAAAAATACTACCGCAGCCATGATATCCTCCTTCTGCCCAAGCCTCTGTCTAGGATTCAGCTCCCTCATTATATCCCCCGCCATGTCCAAAACACCCTGAGACATCTTGGTAGGAAAAAACCCGGGCGCCAACGAGTTGACCGTGATGTTACGTGGTCCCAACTGTAATGCCAAATTTTTGCCCATATGTGAAACCCCGGCTTTCGAGGCCAAGTACCCGTATACACCCACGGGATCGCTGGCCACCAAAGAGGCAACCGAGGACATGATCAAGATTCTCAGCGGGTCTTCGGGAGTGCCTGCCTCCTCGAGGGCTGGGGTGAACAATTTGATTGTGTGATAAACTGCAACAACATTGAGATCCATTATCTTCTTCACCGCAGAAACAGGATGGTCCTCCAAAGGGGCGCCCCACGTGGCTCCAGCATTGGCAACAAGAATGTTGATTTTGTCGACTTTTTCTTTGACCGTTTTGAAAAATGCCTCACATTCCGCCTCTTTGGCCAAATCTGCTGGAATCGCAATGATCTCAGTCGATTTGCCGTGATCTTTGGCGACTTTTTCCAAGTATGCTTTTGACTCCTGGCATGCTTTTTCCTTTCTCGATGTCACCACTACCGTTTTAGCACCGTTAAGCACATACGCCTCGGCTGTATAAAGCCCCAATCCTCTCGTGCCTCCGGTCACCACGGCAGTTTTACCATTCACGTTAAAGTCCACCATTTTTGCGGAGACGGTTTTTTTTTTTTTTTTTTTCTTTTCCGATTTGTTTTTACAACCAAGTACAAAATGCAAACCGCCTCCTCGGAAAGATAATTTGTAGGCTCTCTTTATAATAATCCGGAGAATCTTTCCAAGAGTGCGGCCTGTATCGGGCTTTCCCCACACTTTATGTACCCGAGGGTCTCAGACAGATTCACAACGCGACAGATACCGCTTTCACAGGAAATGCCCCCACAATCCGTGTGCTGACACCCGTGCACCCGAGCCATACCCCAACCGCGGAGATAAGCTTCAGACTCCAGAGGTGATGGTGGAAACCTTATTCGAAACCCGCACTCATTACCTGGTCCATTAAGTTAGTAAATTTCCACACCTGCTACAGCTTCTGCTGCACAAGGAGAGGGCTGTCAGGTTTGAGAGACATTGTAAATACCAACTGTAGATCGGAATCGTCCGGGTTCACCAGTTTAAAGCAAAGTGCGGAGGCATCTAGAAGATGCAAATCTTTACTGGGAATCACTTGAATAAGCTTATTGGTACCGCCCGCCACAATACTGATGGACCACACTTCCACCACTTCCTCACAGACCAAAACCAAATTGTTGTCCACGAACGCTATGCTTTTGGGCCGGAAGTCAAAACGAATGGCGGTGTTCCGTGAGAGTTTCCCCAATTTGTTAACAAAAATGGCACACTCATTGTAAACCATCAAGAACTCCTTGTTGTTTGAGAGTTTGAACATGCCCATGGGTGCGGCATGAGAGATGGTCTTTTTGAGGCCTTCCGTCAGCGGCCCGGCATGCTTCCGGCTGTACCCGTCTAGTTTTTTCGTATCTTGTGACGGGATCTCAGGAATGCTTCGAGGCACTAGCCGTTGTAAATCTAAAACCTCAAATCCTTTTTGCGTGTGCACTGCCACGGAAGAATTGAAAACAGAGAGTCCGTGGCATTCGGAAGGGATGTTAAACCGTTTGATGACGGTGAAAATGCTGAAAATACCGTTGTTATCAACCTCAAGAACAAACACTTTGAATGCTGTGGAGCCTGCGGTTTTCTTTTTGGCCACGAAAAGCGTCGGGAGGCCGCGGTGCCTTCCAAACTCGTAGAAAAGCACACCTTCATTGGACAACTGATATGACGTTATCTTATCCTTTCTCTCGTAGTATATGTTGATGAGCAGCTGGAGTGGATAGTACCGTAAGTTCTTATTGGCCAACACAAGCACGATGTTGAGCTCTGGCAACACGGTCATTTTTGTCACGTTGTTCATGTTGATGACTTTCTTCCACATGCTTTTAGTGTCAGAACAGTAGACGCCTGCATCGGTTCCGAGGAAAATGAACGTCTGTCCCATAAATTTGAACAGATGCGAGCATTGTACCTGCCGCTGAACCAGTATTTTCCGGGTACTGTTGCTGAAAATCGCCGACGTTTGTTTGGCAAGCACGGAAATAGGATCTGCGCTGCATAAAATCGGGATTTTCATCATCTTTGAGCTTGCCTCGTATGCGAAAAACGCATTCTCCACAAGATTGAGAGTATATGGACTTACCGGCACCACTCGTTTAAGCAAATTGGCCCTTGCTTGAACAAGAATGGCAATCCACGTTTTGCGCTCCTTCTCGCTTGATGCAATTAGCGTGTGACTTTCACTTTTCCCGCGTCCAGCGTATCTGATTTTGAAAGGGAAGGACGACGAGTCTTCATCCACCTTATTTCCTTCGCTTGCCGAGGGTTGTGTGAGTGAAGGTTTGACGGAAATCACATGAGACTCTTTTTCTTTATTCTCGACAATAAGGTAGTCTAGTGGGATCGGAGACTCGGTCACTTTGTAGTTGTTCAATTTCTGCGCTCGCTGCTTTTCGGTAATGAGCACATAATTATCCAAAACGATCACATGAGCCGAATGAGAATTGATCTTGAGATCGCCTTTGCGAACAAGATCTCCACGATAGAAAAACTTTCGCCTCGAAGATGTGAGATTGAGCGCTGGCTGGAACACATTTGATTTCCACGTGAGCTGCTTTTCCACCAACCTTAACGCGTGGATATTATCTGAATGGACTTTCATTTCGTTGACCCTACCGCCAAGCAGCCTTATTGCGTCCACGGCTTTGGTGAGAAAAGTGTATTCTTCATCCTCTTCGTCGAAAAACTTTCTCACATCTAAAAGCTGAAGAGGAAGTTGTTGGTACCGAGAATTGAAAGTACTCATTAACAATAAGTTCCCATTAACCTGGAGTGCCTTCATTCTTGGGTTAGATCTGATGAGTTCGTCCCATTTTTTTAAGGCGCTATTTTCCAAAAGGTCCTCAATCATAGGCATCACACTCATATACACTAGAAGCGGCTTCTTTGCTTCAAATGCCCACTCCTTGTATAGTTCAGCAATGCCCTTGAGGTTTTTGATGAATTTCCCATCAGCAACGAGAATCCTCAACAAAGGCTCATAAAGTGACTTTTTATGTATTGCAAGCAACTCATTCGCCGACACAAGCACCTTTTCCTCAAAGTCCTTGAGCGGAATCAGAGATGTGGAGCCCACCATTGCTTTGGCAAACTTGATAAACTCAGGCCCGGCAATATCAATGAACAATTCCGCACGCTGGATGAAGTTTTGTTCGAATTTGATGAGATCAAAGAGAAAAGACTGTTTTTTCGACTCGGTGAGATCACCGGCCATATCATGGGCCGCAAGTTTCCAGTGGCTTGCCCAGTCGTCTCCAAGCCGCAACTCGTGAATGTTTGTAGTACGCATCATGTGCTCATGGTCAATGGTTTTGTTGATCATACACAGCGAAGAGTAGCATTTCAAAGAAAAGTCTTCCTGGTTCCGTTCTCGGTTCCTGTCCCGGTCCCGTTGACGATGATCCTTGTCGGTGCAGTAGCACGAAGTTAAATCCACCAAGACGCCAGAAATCGTGCCAGATATATCGAATCGAAAAGTCTGTTTCTGCTTATCGTCTATCTCGCGTGGAGCTTCGAAAAGAAGCAAGTTTGCGCGAGAAAACGAGTCGATGATCTCCGAAACGTTTCGGCCAATAAGATCGATCGGCACATCTTGTTTATGAAAGGCCACAAGTCGCATGAGCGTCTTTCGAAACTCTTTGACCGTAAGCAGTTGTCCGTGGATCCACCCGTGTAGTTGCACACACCAATCGTATATGCTCTTGAGGGACCATACATTTGAGCACGCAGTGAAATGTAGCACACCTAGACTCGAAGGCAGAAATGGAAGCGGTGGAAGATCTAGGGGCACCGGAGGTAAAGCGTCATTTTTCTTGCGTAATGTGAGCTTGGGGCGGGGTGTTGGGTCAAACACCAGCTCCTGTGGATACAAAGCCTGCAGCGGGTTGGAGATAAACAGCATCAGGGTATCAAAAGTATCGTTTGTCTGTTTTGGGAGCTCCGGGAGGATCGTGTAGTCGAAATGAGGAGCTCGCGGCGGCATATCAAATGAATCATCGTGGTCATGATCGTGGTAGTCCCCATCGTAGTCTTCAATCAAGCTCCATCTTGGTACACGCTCTTGATTAAACTGGTCTTCAAACACATTCAGGTAGTTTTCTTCGTAAGGATACGGACCACTTCTTGTGCTGGGAGAGCTTCCCAAGTGCTTTCTGGGTGATGGAGAACGGCTGCTGCGACTGTCGCTGAGAACCCCGGAGTATATCTGCGGCAGTCTACCGTAAAGAGACGCACGCGTAGGAGAGCTCAGAGGACTGGAGAAATACTGGGGCATGTGCAGCTCCGGCGACGTGGAAGGCAGATTAAGAAGCCGTGGGGGCGAGCTGCGGAGAAACTTGAACTCTGGCAGACTTTTTTTGTGCAGAAGCTGGTGTTCGTGCCCCATTTTCATCGAGTCTTTATCGGCCAAACTTGGAATGCGTGTAGGAGTGGTGAAAACGGCCGTACGATGGTCCGGTTTGGAAGCATACGGCGGCAATTTTCTTGTTTCTTCAGTGCCCTGAATTTCCTCCTCGTCAGAAGAGAAGTTGTTCGAAATCGGGTAAGGAAGGTCCGAGGGCAGAGATGAATGTACTTGGTTCATACCTGTATCGGGTGTCAATGGCTCCAGATCGTCCTGAGGCACACCAGAGTCAATTTCATGAAGCTGAAACGGCGAGGTGCCTTTCTGCAGTAGATTCTGGAACTTCCGCTGGCGATACGAGCTTGTTTTGTCTTGGAACAGAACGTTTGATTTAAGGGGTTTCCACTCTTCCGAATTAGAAGCCAGCGGAGGGTTGGCGGTGTTGCTTGGTCTCGGCGGCAATCCCTGGCGATGATTAGAGGGGCTACTGGGCTCGCTGGCACTAGCATAGTACCCCTGATCCATCACCAGATCACGTGTTGGAGTGGAGTACTCGAACTGATCTAGGGGAAGACTCTGAGGCCCTTTTGGTCGCGGACTCTCATACGATAGAAGCGAGTCCTCGGCAAACTCGTTGAAGTCGTCATGTTCACTCGCACCAATCAGGTCGTACGAAAAATCGGCGTTTAAACTGAGCGAAATCTGCCGGTGTCTCCGCTCGCTTTTGTACGCATGCTCAAACGGCACTGGCGGCTTTTCTGGCGTCAAAATTGGTACTGGCGGCAATTCCGGTTCTGGGGTAAAACCAATGAATGCCTTTTGTATTTCCAGAGCGTCCAGGGGAGGTGGTGGTTTCCGCCTCAAAGATCGATTGGGCTCACTCATAATAGCACATGCGGGTTTTCAGAATGGCCAGTTGGGTAGGCAAGAGAGTAAAATAGGCAGGATGTTATAGATTGCTTAGTGCCAAAGATCGGACAGATAGAGGATAAAACCTAAGTTTTGGTGTGTTTTTGGGTGTTTGTACAGTTATCGGGGAAGTAATGGAAGAAAGGATTAGACTCTTGAGTGTTTACATGGGTCACGTGCGACACGACTTGTCAAAAATGCGGTGAGACAGAAAAAAAAAAAAAAAAAAAAAAAAAAAAAAAAAAAAAAAAAAAAAAAAAAAAAAAAAAAAAAAAAAAAAAAAAAAAAAAAAAAAAAAAAAAAAAAAAAGACAGCACACTCAGGCGAGCAAGCTTATACAGTAATTCGAAGCACAAGATAGAGGAAACGGAGGAAAGTAAATATTCATCTCATAACCTCCATTCTTTGAGAAGGTGAGGAACTTGGGAATAATTTTTCTTTCTCTTTCTTCTTCTTTCTTTTTTCTTCTGAGATTGTTTTTATCCTCGGCCTCTTCTGCTGTATCGTCAATGAATACAATATTGAAAGCACGGAAGGCTTCTTAATGCCGCATCATTGATCCCTCGGCACTCACACAATACTAATGCAACAATGTCTCCTACACAAGCGGGATGGTTATGAATAGACTTGCAGCGAAGTACTGTTTTTATTTTGTCTGTTGTTATTTTGTCTTGTCTTGATCGTTTGATCGCTTCTGAACGTATACATTTTAATGGTGTAGCTATGTTGAAAAGTCTTACTACAAACCAGTCTTTCTATTTTAAATGGTCCAAGTCGTTTTTTGAACATCGGTCCAAGTCGTTGTATGTGCAATGTGCTCTGGAAATAAAAGGGTCACATGTAGCAGATTTCTGCCGGTCGAAGGTGCCTCATATCAGTGTTGCTGATAATACCCTAATCGATAAAAAAAATATTATAAACTACTTTTAGGATTTCCCAACTTATTTTCATGATTATGATTAGCGAGTCTTTGTGAAATAACTATTTTTACATATTTTTAGAGCTTTGCGAGTTATTTTCATTTTTATTTTAACGGTTAAGGGCAAGTTATTAATAACTTATCGACTAAGGTCACGTTTCGCTCGTAGCCTCCAGAATGGCACTCATGTGGGGAAATACCCTATAACACCCCCATCATCGTTGCTGACAATAAATTCGTCGTATTCAGTAACGCCACAAGTCATGCACTCGGAAGCTGTTGGGGGGGGTTTTTTTTTCTATAGAGTTTTATAGTTTTTGTTGGAATAAGACTGGGCAAGCTCAGACTACGAGCGCCTCCTCTCCAATCAGATTTATCATTCAAAAAAAAAAAAAAAAAAAAAAAAAAAAAAAAAAAAAAAAAAAAAAAAAAAAAAAAAAAAAAAAAAAAAAAAAAAAAAAAAAAAAAAAAAAATAGAAAAAAAGAATCCTTCGAGGGAAAAGATTACCCGAGTTCAAGCGAAGGTGGATAATAGCTCGGCGTGAGAATAACTTCCTGAGGTTCCAGTAGACTACCAGATTGGGAAACTAGAGTCGATGCCAATGTGGTCTAATGTAGGCTATGACATGCTTGACAGAACCCTCGGGGCGAACCAAACTTCACCAAGTCTAGGCAGATCCTCCGCCCTTGCACAAAGCATGATACAGCAGTACGCTAAGATAAAAGTGGATATGGTACTGAACACCACAATAAGTGGCATAACCATCTTTTTCCATTGCTTGTATTATGGGACCTCCATTTTCATAAAAATAACTCATAATAATTTTGAGTTATTAGTACTTATTGCAAACTTATTTTTAGTTTATCTTTTTCGAATTTCAGTTATTTTTTTGTTATTAGTATCGAAATTTACTAATAACTCAAAGTTATTTGTTACTTTCTCGCGAGAAAGTTATTATCAGCAGAAAGGGATCCAATGCTGTTCCAGCTATCTTGTTTATCTTGAGGGAGGATCATTTCATCATTTTCAAACTTATCCTGCACTTTCTTCGATTTCTTTTCAAGCTTATTGTGGGTCACAAGTCTATCGTGAGCACTCACATTATCATTCTTTTGAAAATCCGCGAAGACGGACTTCTTGTCAAACATTGCCAAGTTAGCCGCAAAGTCGAAATCTTCAGAGCCTTTGATTTCTTGCACGTCAGAGCTCCATTCAAGGTTTTTATCTTCGAATTTCGAGGCATTCTCAAATGTGCTTGAGCCTGAAGCTTTGTTCAATTCATCCAAAGACCCATTTTTGTTTGTCGACTTCCGTTTTTTGCCTTCCAGTGGTAATTGAATCACTTTCAAGTCTTTCACCGATCCATTCTCGAACACTCTGCTTCCCAAAGATATCAGCTTCTCATCCACCAGTGTAAACACTGCCTCGTATTTCCACACTACATTCGGTAGCTGAAGCTGTGAAGAGGACTGCAGAATTTTCAGAAGAGTCTCTTGCATTTCTCTTTTCATCGGTTTGCCTGGAATGCCTGGATTTGCTTTGTCCGATCTTTTTTCAATAAACATGTCGTTTGTCTCATTCTAGTTCAAGTGCGCACTGCGGTGGCTGCAAAAGTTCGGTGCTCAGGGAAGTGATAACAAGCACAGTATATATGATGAAGCCGGAATGTTGACAGTGTTGTGAAACATTCCTAAAACCTTTCAAGGCATACAAAGAGTTGATTTCGGAAACCTCGTTTCGGAATTTGCACTCACTTTGTGTCTCATACACTTTGCCCAAACGTGTACTTATTATCTCGTCCTTACTGCGGCATTCCCTGTATATCCGATACCAAGTCTCGAAAGTATAGTCAAGAATGAACAAGAAATGGCAAGAGAAAAGGTCACCTTTTCTCGGTTCCAGAAACTAGTAGTGAAATAGCCTAAAGATGAATTGAAAGTTCTCTTCGAGGTGTTTGAAATCCATCCACGTATTTATCTGAAGGACTGCAAATCATCCACCACCAAATACAGTAGAGCTTATACTGTAAGAGAACGAAGATATTGAAATCTGGGTTTTACCGTCTTGCATCATCATCTTCTATCACGCTCACTAGATTATTTTTGTCTCTCTTATACATAACGTCTTTTTGTGTATTTCTTTCTTTTCTTCTTTTTCTTCGTTTATTTCCTGCCTACTCCATACTGTCGCTTATCCTATCATCATGAGAAGCACAGTAAATACCGTACTCAAAATAAGCACCGCACAAACAATAAGCGAGTTTCTTTTCCCCCTTCTCTCATCCATTTCATGTTCAACCCGAACCTCGGCCGCAAAGTTTCGTATCTGCTCTACAAGAGGTATTGACTCGTGCTGCCACTTTCCAGCCAACTCCTCCATTCGCTCAATCTGGTAGTCCGATCCAAGTGTTCTATCGTAAGCCATTCTTATATGTTTCCAAATATAGCTATCAGGATGTTCGTAGGCCATGAGAAACTCAACCAAGGGTTCAATGTCGTGGATTGAATTCTTCATCAATCGATTCATTCGCTTAAGATAAGACTCCGTGTCACTTCTCGCAGTGAGCATCTGACGGAATTCTCCTTCCACACAACGACGTGACAAAGTCCAAGAATCAACCTGTTTTAGGAGTTTTGGGTGTAAGCATTGCCGAAAAGAAGCCTCGAACGACTTTTCAACAAGGGAAATCGATTTCTTCACACTCATGTCTGAACCTACATAAGATGCCTTGAACTGTTCAAAGCTTGCCATACAATACACTCTGTTTTCGGGTGAGAGCGAAGAGAAATGGCGTTTGAAATGAAAGTAAAACTCTGGGAAGAGACCTGATTTCTCAATTGAGAGTCTGTATGGCACAAACTCCTCATGAAAGATCGCTTCAGGCACCGATTGGTTTGGGCAGGAACTAATGACACTAAGCTGGGTAAACTCTTCGCTTTTGATTGGCTCAAGATACGACCTTTTGGAAAGTTCTTCGAGTGGAAAAGCTTCTAGGTCCGCTCCTTGCTTTAAAGGTTTATAAGAGTCCCATTGCCCTCGCTGCTTTGTAAAGTATGTTGTCATGGCCACTATTGTTAAGTAAAATTGTGTGAAGCAGTGGAGCTAAGAGCACTGCTTATTCCGGCTACTTGAGCAAAAGCTCCAAGCTGTCATTAAAAGGGGAGAAAGTTTTGACTTTTGACTGCAATGTAATTCCCTCAATTCGTGCTTTGAAAGGAAACTATAGCACATTGCCTATTGGAGAATGGAACCTGATGCAATCGGGAAACTTTAGCATACGTACTCCTCTTTAGAACACGTTGGGTTAATGCAATTAATTAATTTCAGTTTATGGAGCTGAGATGGTTGAAACAGTTTCAAGTGTTCTGGAGATTTTTCTCATTAAAAATACGGATGCTCAGTTGTCTGAAACACTTACATAGTGTGCCCAGTGTATCTGCTATGTTTACTCTGAGAAAATCAAGGAGTGAGTAGGTGGAAGCTTCGGGGTATTGTTTCTCTTACTTCTTATATGTCGTGTCTTTCAAAGCTACACCGTTACCTTACAACAGTTCCTTGTTACATTCTTCCCTTTTGCTCTCTGATTTGAGTACATTTTATCTAAATCTCGTAACGCCTTTAACTGTTGGTATTTAGGTATATCTGAGTTGAGCCCATATGAACAGGACTGAGGCCTTGCCCACTGATACCAAGACTTGCTAAATAAAACCCAAGAAGGCCATATTTCTTAAAGATACTTTCAAGATTCCTGGCACTGTGCAATCTTACATCTAGCAGATAAAAAATCTTGTATCTTCATTTCAATGGGCTTATTTCAGTTAGTATTCTGAAAGTGGTATACCATCAAAAAAGCTTTCAAAAGAAAGGATTGCCCCGTCAATTTAGGCGAAGTTGCACTTATCGATACAATTACACTTCCTGGGTAGAAGTAGCTGCTCTTGCTTGAGGTTTTAGGGTAGTGTCCAATGAAAGAATGTGTCATATTAGCTTTCATCAAGACAATGTGTTTGCAACTTTTCTACTTTTCACTTATCAAGTAAAACTTTGAGAGATTTCCACTGTTTGAGCTGAGAGACTCTGCATCTACGCAAGTTAAACACGTTGTTAAATATTGGTTGAAAGGAGACAGCCTCGGTTTCAGCAGAGAAACCTAACAGATATTTTTGAGACCTGCCACCTGAGACCTGGAACTTTAACAGAATTCTTGATCCTTAATATATGATTTGCCCCTTCAAGCTTTTAAAAGTGTGCACTGTATCCGCTAACGTTACAGCACTTCTGGGCACCATCATCAAGAGTTAGCTGATTACAACACCCGCAAACAGGCGAAAGCCAAAGCCAAAGGGGAGAAATTCAAGAACAAAGAAATGAACCAAAAGGAAAAAGCAGACTAAGTCATTTCCCCCAAAGACCTTCTGAACCCAACTGAGTCATATATCTTCCGACTCGCCCAAAAAAATAAACGAGTGCGGGCTGCGAAATTGGCTCATTACCGATCCGATCCAAGTCCACCAGAAAAAAAGCGCGTCCCCCAGAATCCTTTGACGCGTGCACTCCTCTTCGAGTCGCTGTTCAGTTGACTTTTCAAGTAGTGGCACTTCGTCGAAATCTTCCCTAAAACACATTACAACCATGTATTCGGAAAAAATCACTCAGCTAATTGCTCTGGGCGCCAAGTCGTACGCCAAAAAAGATTTTGATGCGGCTGCAACGGCCTACGCAGACGCGTGTGCCGCATATAATGAAGAGAACGCGTCCGACGACCCCGATCTTCTTTTTTTGTATGGAAAGGCCCTCTTCCAGAACGGTGTATCGAACTCGGGTGTTTTGGGCGGTGTTTCTGCAGCCGGCGATGAAACAGGTCCTTCCAAGAACACTGGAGAAGGTGAGAATGATGAGGATGACGATGAATCTGAAGGGTTTCGGTTCCATGAGGGTGTAGCAGAGGAAATCGAGGAGGGCGAGGCCAAAGAAATGGATGGTGTGGAGAAGAAAACTGAATCCGCGGAAAACACTGACGAACACACCGAAGAAAACGGTGTTTCTAGCGATGAGAACCAGCCAGTGGAGGAAGAACAAACCGATTTCGAAGCAGCATGGGACGTCTTGGACCTTACCCGGTCTTTTTTCGAAAAGGCCATGGAAGAAGACGCGGACAATGAAAGGAGAAGTCTCATGCCTCCTTTCTTGGCCTCAGACAGCCAGGAGCCGGGGTCCAAGTATGTCGAAACCGTCAAAAAGTTGTCTGAAACATACGATCTTCTTGGAGAGGTCTCGTTGGAAACGGAGAATTTCCCGCAAGCAGCCGCCGACTTACAATCTTGTTTGGAGTTGCGTGAGAAGCTATACGACGCAAGATTGTCCTCGTTGGTCTCGGAGTCCCACTATAAGTTGTCGTTAGCGCTTGAATTTTGCCCAGAAGACCCTGTACTGAGAGCCAAAGCTGCCCTCCACGTGAAGCAGGCGATTGAAATTGTGAAGGCCCAAGTAGAGACGCAAAAGGACTTGGATGAGGCGGCCAAACGTGAAAAATCAGACTTGCTTCAGGACTTGGAGGAGCGGTACAGTGAACTTCAAAAGGACCCTGAGCAGGAGGTCCAGGAGCAGCAGATGGACATGATCAAGGGGCTTTTGGGAGAAGGGGGCAGCAGTTCGTCTGCCGCAAAGGCGTTAAGTGAAGCTTTAACGAAAAAGACCGCACCCGTCAACGACTTGTCGTCCATGGTGAAGAAGAGGAAAGCCAAGCCAGACCAGGAGCAAGCAAAGAAGCAGAAAAAGGATTAGCTAAGGTCTGGCCCGCCAGGCCGTTGAAATGTTGGATCTTCTCTGGCTAGTCGGGTCTATCATCAGTGGCGTTTCCTACCAACCGGTCCAATGAAACGGCTTTGAAGGTTCAGAATTTTGTTCGAGACTTTCATCAGCTCCCGAAGGAAAAGAGATTTGGATACTATCCTTTTTTTTTGACTTGGAATAATAACAATTATAACCCTCATGGTCTGTTTTGATTCTGCGCTTTCAGCTGGGCTCCAAGACTCTACAAGATAACAAATACCCAATAGTTTTGCCATGAGAATTGACGCCAACACAGAGACATTTAGACTTGACGATAAATTAACGCGTAAATACGTAAATACGTACAAAGTGTGTGGCTAAATGTGCAAATGAAGAGGAAAATATCAACAAAGAGCGTACTTTACTTCTAACTTTTCTCTCACCAACACGCCCAATTACTCTGAACAATGAACTTTTTGCAGCCGCGGCCAAAAAACAACGCCGCCGTTATATCGCTTGGGTGTGCACATAGCCACGCCTTTTCCATGGCTTGTCTTCGCATCTCTAAATCTCTCATCTCAAGCAAAGATACATCTACCTTTTCATCCACTATGGCACCTGCTTCCGCGCATAACAAACCGCTGAAAAACAGAAGAAGGAAGAAGAGAAGAACTGAAGATTTCTCCTCTAGTCTGGACTCGGACTCGGACTCGCCCCTGGACACCAGCCACGAGGCGAAACATCATGGTGAAAATGCCCCCGGCTCTGTGCAGGACGCAACGCTAGGCGAAGACGAAATCAATATCGACAAAATCGATATTGAATCTGACTCGGAGGCTGCCCAAAAACCGGATGTTGAAGATGAGTTACTCTCAAAGGAAATGCAGCAAAAAGTCGACAACATCAAGTTTACCATCATCCAGAATCAGACCCCTCTGGAAGCTCGCCAAACTGTAGAAAGAGACCGGCAGGAACTAGATGCCCAGTTTTTGGAATACATGGCCCAAACATTCTCCGACGATTTGGACCAGCTTCGCAAAAAGCCGGATTTCACCAACGACTCGATAGTCTTGTTGGCGAAAACGCTCCAATCCGGAAGCAACATGTTCGATAGTGAAACATTGGCTGCACTCTTGGAGAAGTGATCACCCTCAGAGGAAGAAAAGAAGAAAAAAGAAGAAAAGAAGAAAAAGCTAAACACACAGTTTGAATGAGTTCCCTCGCTGCTGTGAAAGGCTGATTTTGAAACTTTGAAGCCTTGTGTGAAGCTGCATTGCCGGATCTTCTCCCATCATCTTGTGCGTCAATCATGAAATCGGACAATTGTGCATCAAAGCGGTCTTTGACTGGCTGCGCTCTTTCAGAAACTGCTGCTAATAGCCTAAAGCTTTCTCGAAGATGTGTTGGTACTTGTTTCTTATTTTCGATCTGGTATGGATGATGAAGAGAATTATAGCGTTGCATAACCTATCTCCAATGGCGTACACACGCTTGAATAAGCAAAGTTTAGAAGTTACGGCATGAAAAGGTTCAGATCCTGGTATTTTTGACTTCCTCGGCCTTTTTTATCCCGTATCAGTATCGAAGTGCGTCATGTCAAAGAGTGCTGGGAACGGAAGTCACCGTGGGAAGTGATCCAAATCGATTTACTGAAATAGATTTAGTTGACAGGCAATTTCTTGGCCTTGCGATGTCCTTTAAACATAACTACCTTTCTTTTCACTTTCTCTTATGCCCTTACTGATGAACACATTGTTGTTACTTATTGGTTAGTGTAGTAACTTGAATATTAAGTTGGTCCAGGGTTGCTTTATTGGCCCTTTCTTCATTCACATGAATATTTACATGATGACCTTTTCAAAAAACCTTGCTTAAGCACAAAATGTTTCTTCTGGGAAGCCCGAAATACTGTCCCTGGCACACATTGAGTCTTTCGTGCCTTACGATTTGTGGCAAGAAGATCGAAAATCTCGAGTCTTGATGTCAAATCATTTGCGGATAAGAAAGCCGAAACAAAAAGTTAGCATTATCTACTTCTCCCACGAAAAGATATTACTTTAGGTCTTGCAGAAGTCCGCATCTTGCGTCAGCCGGCAGAATGCACCTGCACAAGTGACAAAAAAAGCTGATTTCGCCCAGGATCGAACTGGGGACGTTCTGCGTGTTAAGCAGATGCCATAACCAACTAGACCACGAAACCGCTTCATACAAACGAAAAAATTACAGCTTTCCCAGAATTATTGGTCTAGTTATGTCATCCGGAGAAGAACTAGACTTGGTTCCGTTCCGAAGTCGATTTCTTTTTGAAATCCCACATTGCAGAACATAGGGAGGACTGCGCGCAGACATCATATATGCCTGATTCTGCGTCACTGGTTGTAAATCTCATTTCCGCTTTTGGGTGCATGTGTCAATTGAGCACTCGGCTATTTCGGGAAAATAATGTTTCTTTTTGTACAAAAGAAAGTTAACATATTTTTACAAGGCCTGCTGTAAGTTATTTGGAGGTACTGAAATCGTCGCATTACTTTCACAACGTCTTTCGAGGTAACCTCTACGTGAATGTGAAACTTCTGGAACCACTAGACTAGGTCAGTTAAAGAAGACTTATCGTCTTTGGTATATTGAGGAGACAATCAAACACTTTTGAGATCAACTATTCCTTAAATTAGGCGTACCCTTAAAGGAGAAGGCCGAAGAATGATTGTAAATCTTCGGCCACATTTGGAGTGATATAGATATACTCATTTGCCCTGATTTGTGCTCTCAGTTATTTTTGCGAGCAATTGAGTGAAATGAAATTTCTGTGACTATATCATGATGCACTTTTTCAAGAATTCATGAGTATAAACAAGTTATTTTCCTTTGTAAGGAAGAGAAGCTGGAAATTTTGTCAACTTCTGAAAGGAACAATAATAGGTGTGAACGGATTAGTCAGCAGAAAGCTACGAGCTAAAGATTGATTGAGACTAAATCATTTCAGCTTAGGAAGCAGTCCATTATAAATTTTCAATCTTATATAAACTAGGATGAAATTTTCGGCCAAAATTCAATCTATGAAACTTCTGATCAATCTATAACAATTTTGAATTTTCGACTCTTGTCGCCTGTAGTTCGCAAAATTGTTTTTCATTGTCGGTACTTCAATCGATCTGTTATTCATTACATTATTCCAATAAAAGTCTCAAGCCGTAGAAATATCAGATTTTTCATTGTGATCGGGTCCTAGGAAACTGAGAGAAAAGTAAGTATTCAAGATGCTGAAATGCAATAGTCAACATTGGGCACATACTGTCATCTGTTGAGACCTTTGCTTTTCTATTCTTTGAAACATCGTATAACAGGTTTTCGTTTTGAAAGAAACATCATATTACTATTACAGGGATACCCCTAAGTTCGGCTCATTCCTTCTTCAGCGACGAAAAACTATATCACTATAGAAAAACACCCGTAATACATCACAACCTCATATCAAGCACTTAAGCCAGGTATCAGAACTTTTAAATCCCAAAACCCCCAAGCAATACTCCCAGTTGCTCGATCTTACCCTTCTAGCAAGAATTGTCTGCATTTATGTCTCTCTGTACAGACCCCACCTGGTTCCAATTAACGCATTTTTTGCGAAAATGCCTGGTTAGCTCAATCGGTAGAGCATTTGACTCTTAAACTTAATAAGGTCAATCAAAAGGTTGCGGGTTCGAGCCCCGCATCGGGCTTGTTTTTGCTGAGTCTCTCGCAGAAATCGCTTTATTGTTGTCTGTTTTTCTTTTACGTATATAATCGTAATGAGTTCATGATCAAAACAACTTTTTCCGAAAGATTAAGCATAGTTATCAGGGTCAGTGTACATTTTCAGGTGACTGCAGCCTCGCCTACTAAGCCCTGGCCTGAGGGCTTGCATCGCGTTGCAGTTCGAAAAATTGCCGGCCGTGCATCAGCCCACCTACAGCTCAATATCTACAAAATGATGTACCCCCCAGAGGGGAAGTTACAAAAGTCATCAAATTCGTTTATTGCTTCATTTACCACTCACAAATATATCATATTTTATTCCCTACTTTTGGGCGTTTCCAAAAGCTTTCCCTGCTGAAATTCCGTGACGCACATCTGGCACAAGCCCCGTGCGCATGCCCATCGCAGTTCCTGCAGCATCAGATCGGCCCAAGATTGGAAAGAGTCATGAGAGAGTCCCTATGTATCATCTCATTAGAAGCTCTCACGCCGGATTTCGAGCTCATATTGCCTTTGAGTCCTGATCCGCAATACTTTCTCATACGACCGGTAGGGAATACTGACAATTCAGGACCGCTTCGACCGTCATATCCCCTGTCTTCACTTCTCCTATAGTGCATACATTCGCTCAACATAGATAGCTTACAAAGAACAATGTCGAAGCTAGATAAAGCCGACAGCAGCTCGAATAACGAGTCCACGCGTTATGTAGACACCAAGGATGAGATCATCCCGTATTTTTTTATCAAAAAAGCATCGGATATGTTGGATTCCTTTGGGGTTGAGGTGACTGGACTCGAGCGCATATCTCCCTACAGAAGATCTCAAAATAGGCTCCGACGGCTCATCACCGTGACCGGGTTATGGTTCTCTGCATGTGGTGGTCTCTCTTCCATGTCTGCATTCTACCTCGGGCCCATGCTTTTTGGGCTAGGCCTCAAGAAATCATTGCTAGCAGGAATGTTGGGCCAGTTTCTTGGGTGTCTTGTTGCTGCCTACTGTTCGTTGATGGGGCCGCGTTCCGGATGCCGCCAGATGGTGACTGCTCGGTTTTTGTTTGGCTGGTGGATGGTCAAGTTGGTAGCAGTTGCCTCTATGGTTGGCGTCATGGGCTGGTCCGTGGTCAATTGTATAGTTGGGGGTCAGATTCTTAACCATGTGAGCGACGGCAAGGTACCTTTGGTGGTTTCTATAGTTGTGATAGCCGCCGCTTCGCTCTGTATATCCATTCTTGGCATTCGCTTTGTGTTGAAGGTGGAGGCGTTTCTCCTGATCCCAGTGATGGCCGCGTTTATGATGTTGTACATTGTTTCGGCCAACAAGTACCACTACTTATCTGGGCTGGACTCACCAGCAGAGGACGCTGCCACCATCAAGGGCAACACCATATCGTTTTTTGCCTTGTGTTTCTCCACAACGTCCACGTGGGGATCTATTGCATCCGACTACTATATCTTGTTTCCTCAGGATACACCGAATGGCGAAGTATTTGCCTTGACTTTTTTGGGGATCTTTCTTCCGACGTCATTTGTGGGTCTCGTGGCCCTTTTGACCGGAAACATTGCTTTAAACCATCAGCCATGGGCCCATGCGTACGAAACGCTTGGAATGGGTGGGCTTTTAGGGGCCATTTTCGAGCCCTGGGGTGCCGGGGGCAAGTTTTTGCTTGTAGTCATTTTCCTCTCGTTGATATCAAACAACATCTTGAACACGTACCTGGCAGTGTTTGGTATGCAAATCATTGGGCTCCCGTTGGCCCGGGTTCCACGATGGGCATGGTCGGTACTCCTTACTGCGTTATATTTGGCATTGGCCGTAATCGGCAGATACAAATTCGCCGCTATTTTGGGCAATTTCTTGCCCATGGTCGGGTACTGGCTCTCGATTTACTTTGTCTTGCTCTTGGAGGAAAACACGATTTTCCGTACCACGCGATTCCGTCATCTCTACACTAAAGAATTTGCTGATACTGACACTGACACTTGTTCATTAACCGGAGGCGAACGCTGCAACTACAACTTCCTTATTTGGAACACCCAAGCAAAGCTCACCCATGGCTATGCTGCAACTGTTGCGTTTGCCGTGGGCGCTGCTGGAGCTGCTGTGGGAATGTCGCAAACGTATTGGATTGGGCCTTTGGCTCGCAAAGTGGGAGGCGAATATGGAGGTGATATCGCCATGTGGCTCTGTATGGGCTTCTCTGGTCTAGTGTATCCGTGGTTACGTTTCTGGGAACTCAAGGTATTTGGCCGGTGAGTTGGGAATGAGTCGGGGCTCAACCGGACTTAAGCCGGACTTAAGCCGGACTTAAGCCGGGCTTAACTCCGGGCTGAGTCAAATGCTGGCATGCGTGCTCGTGGAAATGTTCTGAAATCTCGTTTCTTGTTGAATTCAAGGGGTGGATTCAAGGGAGTGGATTAAGCACTTCGGGCTGTTGATATACGAAATACCCACGGTTCAAAATAAACTCGGTTGTATCTAGTGCATGTGATTAACGCACGTGTGACAGTGTACTAGCATTGAGACTACACCTAGTATAGGGACACTAACCGCTGCTGATTATAACCTTTACTTGGGAATTATGTCGGTGAACCTCAAGGCCTTTGTCCTTCAGTTTACTAAAACTGCGGATGAAGACATCAAAACGTTTCCACACAAAGCCCCTAGGTAGCCTATTTTGTCTCTTTGCTGCCTGTTGGAAGTACGTCCCATTCGGCACAGTGACCTACGCATCGTCAAATCGAAACTTCGGTCTTCATCGAGTGCCTCATTCAGCAGACGGAGAGAAGAAGTTCACTGACATTGTAATTTTTTAACGTAGTCAAGCAAGCTACATCGTGCAATCTTTCGTTTTTGAAAATGTTCAAAAAAAAAATAGCGGCTGGTCTCTTAGGTTCTGGAAACTTCACTTCTAAAAGATGTTGAAGGCATTAGAACGAACACACTTCCCTTGAATAATGTGACTTTCGGAATGTATGTCGGAAAAGTATGATGACAGTGTTGTCATACATTTAAATCAAACAGGTTTCATGACTTTCTTGTGTTCGATCGATTAAGATTGAAATCATTTTTGGAAAAGTATCCGGCAATGAGATAATTTCTTCCATGTTTTTCGTGAGGAACATTTAAGTCCAAAAAGGAAATGGTCTTCCTAATCATGTGGCCTGAATTAAGAGCGCCCCGGTTCGGGTCTCCGTGCAAGTGATCACTCCGGATGTGCCAGCTTACTAAAAACCAGAAGATCTTTCATGCAAAATTCAACTTGCATGCTTGCACGCTACGGGATATAACACGACTACTACAGTGCGTGCGTTTGCTACTAAGAGGTTTTTTGAAGCATTAACGGCTAGCCGCTCAAACTATAATTAAACGTGCCGCACGGAGCGCACATGTTTGATAGCATGCAGGTCCTGCGTTATCTCGCATTTCGGGAAGAGCTTCATGCCCAGGTGAAGACGCAAAGTGCCGGAAGATACTTCTGAGAAGTTCAATTTGTTTATTAGCAGAAAGGTTTTCTAAAAATCATGGAGAAAGGTTGCCCGAAAGAGACCTTCACCTTCAGTTTTTATATTGTCAAGGCAGGTGGGGTTACGCAAAGCGTGTGCATGTGCATGACAATCTTTTCACATGTGCACCTAGCTTGGAAATTCCGTTCTTGTGTGCACTCCGTACGTACCCAGATCGCAAATAACTGAGTCATCGGACCCCGTCGAATGCTGAAGAGTTGGTTTTAAGTATGGTGTGTGATCCAGCGCATGCACTGGTTTGTTATTTCTGATTCTTCCAAAATACTTCTTGAGGCTCCGGGATTTAGTAAGTGGTGGTAATCTTTTCTCAACGCGCTTTAATCACCTGAAACCGACCCCTAGCAGACTCGACCCTCACAAACAAGCAGAGACTTCACGAGCTACTTTTCACGTTGACCAACTGGATCATCATTGGCCTTTACTACTTTTTACGGCCATGGAACTGAAACCGCAACAGAAAGAAGACCCTGTGTGGTCCATCTTACCCTCTTACGACATGTACCAGTACACATTCAATGGCATCACCGACCCTCCCAAATATGGAGAGACTGCTTCGGTTCATGAATCGGTATATACTCCATCACGAGTATCTCGGTCTTCAAGCGAGGCACCAACAGAAGCCACAGCGCTTACATCGTATGACCATCTTCCTCGTACAGATTTGGCGGCAAATCTGGGCCAAGGTGATACCTCAGATACTGCCCTGTCGACGTCCAGTCCGAGTCTTATTGTGGCAGATGAAGCTACCCACACATGGAGAGAAACGCTTTTGGACAACATCGATAACTTGAGAAACTACTCTGAATCCGACAACAAGCACATGCAAAGTGTGGAACTTTCGGTACATTTCACTGAGGACGTTGGAAAAAGAGGCGAGCACCCAAACCATGTTGACCCGTCTCATTTCGAGTATAAGCAAGGCGACTACTTGAACGGGTATATCTACATCCACAATACGAGTGAGAAGCCCATTCCTTTCGATATGTTTTATGTTCTTTTCGAGGGCAACTTCGCCGTGAACAGTCCAAATAGACCCATTAATAAGCGAGTGGTGCACGTGAAAAAGTTCTTGGAAATGTACGATTTTGCAGCCTCGTGGAACCAGTCTCAGATCGACCGCTTGCTCACGGAAATAATCGAGGACCAGCACGCACGAGTCAATTGCATTGATCCTAGAGATGGAGCTTCTTTGGGAATCGTTGGCCGTACTCTTATGCCAGGGGTCTTGTATAAGCGATTCTTCACATTCAAGATCCCCCACCGGCTTTTGGACACAGAGTGCAATAACCACAACTTGTCCAGCCATACATGTTTGCCACCCACACTCGGTTTGAGTGAAAAAGAGAAAGTTTTGATGGGAAAAGGCCTCCATGAATCCAAAGACTTCTCCTTCCAAAACACTGCCACAAATTATAAGGTATTGGCGCGGTTTATTGGAAGAGCGTCGCATTTCAAGGTCAACGACAAGTTCGACTTGGCCACGAAATTGATCGACGCTCAGGGAGACGAGTTTATTATTTTCAAGGAGTGCAACTCGTTCGTTCGGGTCATCCAGGAGTCCAATCTTTTGAGCAGTTCCGAGAAGCAAGTGCATGCGGAAACTGCCCGGATCTTGTACGAGAACTTTCTTGGCCGCATCAGGGAGAAGATTGAGCTTGGCTATCAAATCAAAAAGGCCTTGGATGCCGGAGAAGCCGTGGACAATTTTCAGTCCCTTGAAGACTCACTACCTTCCCTACACCAGCACGAGAGCGAGGCCCGTAAGTCTCGTCAATTGTACACTCGGCTTAATGAGGAGGCCAAATCGTCCATTCTGCCAAATGACAAGCCTCCACACTACGAGATTTGTATTCCCATCATCAAGAAAAAGCTCTTGGGTGTGGCCATCAAGTACCAGGGCATGTTGCAAATCACAAGCCCTAAGACAGAGTATATTTTGAACTACATATCGCCCAAGAAGTTCAACACCCAGTTCTCCACCAATAGGAACTTGTGGAAGTTGGAAATCCCGGTCAAAATGTCCTTTCAGCCAGCAGACACAGCGCACGGGCAAAAAATGCCCTTCATCACAAACATCTTGCCTGAGATAGTGGCAGTTTCGATGAGATCCGTCGACCGCCCGCTCCCCATTGAGTTCACCCACCACCATTTGTTCCAAAACAAGTCTTGCAAGCTTGTGGACTTTAAACTGACAGATGATTTCGAGCATATAGTCCAGATTCCCATGCATGAGCACTTGAAGGAGCTTTCTCGGCATCTCAAGGACCTCGGGAAACACCAGTTCAAAGTGGAGAAGTCTCTTTTGGAAGATATGGTAGCGTTGGCTAAAGTGGATGTCAAGAAAAACACTTTGAGGTTGCGTGAGGCCCTGCTAGTGCAAAACAGTGGGGAACTGACCAGTCTCGAGGGTTCTTTGGCCTTGCAAATGGAGCACCAGAACGGCAAATACACCAAGGATTTCACCCTCGTTTTGGACGCAACAAAGGCACAGAAAATGGCGCCAAAGCAACGCGCCTTGCCCGCAGACTACTTTGCCGGCAACGAGTTCTGTCTCGTGCCCAGTTTCCAAAACTGTAGCTTGGCCCGACTTTACTATATTCGTCTAATCGTGACCTTGTCAACAGGAGAACAGATCGAGCTCAAGTTGCCACTCACCATTGCCAAGATGCCCGGCAACTAGCATTTTCAGTAGCGTATATGGAAATATATAGACCAGACGCCGAACCATGCTTCCGCCCATGCTTCCGCCCGTGCTTCCCACGGCTTACTTCAAATGAGTCCCAGCCAACTCGTCTGCAATGGCGTCCACTCCAGCATCGGGTTTTTCCACCGATAAACCGGCCAATTCTGCTTCTAGCTGGTCCAAGTCCGCGTCAGCGTCGTCAAAAGTGTCGCCGCCCTCTTCGTCATCATCGTCGTCCTCGTCCTCTTCGTCGCTATCGATCTCCTCCAAATCATCCAACTCGTCAAGCTCTCCGTGACCTCTATCCTCGAAAACGGCGTTGAGGGCGTCTAATTCCGAGGCCTCCTCGTCAAAACGGTTGCCGTTCAATTCCAACAGTTTCAAGTTGGGCAACTTCTTGGTTACTGCGTGCACTAGCGTTTTCAACGCATCGCTTTCCAACTCGTTGTACTGCAATTTCAACGTCTCAAACTGCGCCTTCACTGGCCCGTTTGCCAAGTGGTCCACCAACACAAGCGAGCCCTTGGGTTTAAGCAAGCAATCATTCAAATTCAACTCAACCAAAGAGTCCCAAGAACTGAGGGCCTCGGCCAATACAATGGCCGCTCTTGTCGTGAGCGTGTTGTCCTGCAAGTCGAGCACTTTCAACGCCGAGTTTCTCGCTAAGCCCTGTGAAATCAACTTGGCTATACCTGCCGGGCGAATTCCGTTCTGGTACAACCTTACAGTGTGCAATTCCGGGTGGGCCCTCAACCCAATCAGCAAGTAGTTGATGGAGCCGTTTTCCAAGCGGTTTCTGCCACAAATGAACGTCTTCAACGACGGGTACTTGTGCTCTTTCTTGGCCTGCGCTAGTTTGAACAACGACTTACCAATACGAGCACCAGCGAAAGGACCCATTCCGTTATTCGAGAGAATCAAGTGCTCTACGGAAACAGCCTTTGCAAGGTACGCTTCGATCGGGTCTATGGTTTGCAAGCCAAACGCGTTGTCGCTTAAATTGACCACCTTCAACTGGCGGCACTGCAAAAAAGCAGGTAACAAATGGTCAAGAGACTGGGGGATTTCCGTGTTCAATCTGCCCGTGTAGATGTCGGAGAAATCCACCTCCACAAGCGAGTCTTTGTGTGCCACAATGGCGGCGGCGAGCTCCCGGGATGCCGCGATCCCCAACGTGTTGCCGCTGATGTCAATTTTGCTCACCCCAGAACGAGCCTTCAATTCCTTGGTGTATGCAACAATGTCGTCGGCAGAGTTGAATTTGATCTGCTTCCCGGCAAGGGAGTAAGTTGTGTCGGCGGTCACGCCCACGTCGACGTCAGGGTTCAAGGCAGCCATGATGAGAGAATCGGAATGGGGGGAAAACTCTCGGTTTAGACTGGCAGTTGGTGGTTTTGACATGACTTTAGCAAATACGCGTTTTTCATTTAGTGCGCTGTGCCGTACGCTCCGTGGTCTATATGCAGGTCGAGTTCGAGATAAGAGAAGTGGATAACTTTGACGGTGTATCAGATGGGCGTAGGCGGAAGGTGAATAGTGTGTTGTTTTTTGTTTTGATGAGGTGGTATAAATTGTGAGAGTTCGTGGAATTATGTCGTGCATTTTATGTCGTGGCCCGTGAATATTCTGCGAGTATTGGAGATTGACCAAGGACTTGCGAGAGGGTGAGCATTGTCTGTTGATTTGTTAGTAAACAGATCCTATTGTTCAAGGTCAGAGTCTTTTTTTAGATGGGAGTTTCTTTGTTTTTCTTTAATTTCTTTGTTTCTTTCTTTTTTCTTTTTTTTTTTCTTTTTTTTAAATGCGATAGAACATAAGAGGAAAGGTCGTATGAAAGAAAACAAGGCAATATCTTTTTTTTTTACACCGTTAATTATTTTAAATTTTTGCAACACTCTCACTCATTTAAGATGATTGGAAATCACCACCCTCTGGCCATTCGCCGTGTCCTGCATACGCCCGCGAAAACTTCTCAACCTTCTCAACCTCCCAACCTCCAACTTCACCTGTCTAGCTTTGACTCTAGTGAATAATACAATCCAAAAGTCCCCGAATATGGCTCCAAAACAAGAACCCTCGAGACTCGAGCAAATCATGAGCGCTCCAGCCTTTACTGCTGCCGTCCAGGTGGCTGCCTTTGCTGCAGGTGTGGCGTTCATCCAGTCCCCATTGATGGACTTCTTGGTGCCTCAATTGTAAGTCTCATTGAGACTTGGCAAACGCCCTCAATCTCTGTATATACTTGAATGAAACACAACATGAATTTTGTCTTTTAGTGGATAGTCTTGTAGACACACGTAGCCAGACTTGGCTGGGTTTTCGGGTTTTCGGGTTTTCTGGGTTTCTGGGTTTCTGGGGCTACGATTTGGTTTCGGAGATAATGGAAATGTATGAAAACCGGCACGTTTTTGGGGATTTTGACGTGTTTCCATCAGTGGCCAGATCTGCCGTGGAAGAGAACGAGGAAAGATAGTTGTCGTCTGTTGTGGCTCTAAAGGTAGGTATATTGAGGAGATGCTTTGGCCTAGTAGGTGATGATCTCTCAGAACTCTAGCTCAGCAGGGAAAGAGGAGACGAGGAAGAGTAAGTGATAAATAGTATGGGTGAGTGTGGTCGCGGCCATGAAAACCTTCATCGTTTTCAATCAAATGGGTGATTCAAGTTTTGTGTTTCACATTGGCCAGCCATTGCTTCGGTGAGGTCGAATATAGATGCACGGGTAGTATTCAAAAGAACCTCATGTCTGAGATTCTGATTCATTTGTCTGCTTGATAGTAGCTAACTTCGGAAATGACATATTTGTGGGTGTAAGGTAGCTTTAACAATTATCAGTGTTTTTTTTTTTTTTTTTTTTTTTTTTTTTTTTTTTTTTTTTTTTTTTTTTTTTTTTTTTTTTTTTTTTTTTTTCTTTTTTTTTTTTTTTTTTTTTTTTTTTTTTTTTCCTTTCTTTTCTTTTCCTTTTTAGTGGTGTAGACTGAGCGTATATACTTCTGGCAGCTTAATTACCACTTGAAATGCATATTTAATATCCATCAGGGCGGTTTCAGTACGAGATTGACCATAATATAAAACTTGACCAAGTCAATTTCAAGCAAGTGCGTGGAAAGAGAAACATTACAACAAAGATATTGCTGTAGCCACGAGAAGAAAGGAAAAAGAGGAAGAAATTAGAAAGAAAAAGGAGGTACAAGCAGAAGCATGCAACTTTCTAATTGAAAACATACTTGCTAAACTGGCAAATCAGATGGTGTGTCAGCCGATTATAGTGAGTGGGAACAAATTATTGTTTCATTACGATTCACGAACTAGGTAGCTGGGGGATATGCCAAAGTGGCAGCTGCGAAAATGACACAGGCCTCTAGGCCTTAGGCTTCTAACACTGTGGTATAAAGAGAAGAAAACTCAGGGTTTTTATATCTGAATTATGTAAGTGCTGTCTTCTAGTAGAACCAGTCTGGCTTTCCAACACTTGAGGTGGGAATGTGGGAAAGCCGGTCCTTATATAATTGTAGCTGGGAATTCGTCAACTAACTACAATGATAGTAGTGAGTGAAAAAGCCCGGTATTCCATAATAGAGGTTGTAGATTCGTGACAAAGTCATGTGGAAAAAGAGACTGAAGTATATGAACACCTTCTCTTTTCATTTTAACCTTTATTTTTATTTCTTGCTTTTGATAGTTTAATTTCTCCCCACATTTCGGAATTGGTCCTATCCCATGTTGTGGGCCCATTTCCACCAAGACAGCTGATGGAAAGTCAGTTGCGCGCCCCCACGGCCATTTATTAACAATAAAGAACGAGGGTCAAAGTAAACATAAAGTTAAAGTTAAAGTTAAAGAAAAAGAAGAAGAATAAGAAGAGACGAAAACGGAGACGGGTACGGAAAAAGGAGACGGTTTTTGAAAGTGGTGCCATTTCCCAGCGAGCAAATCAGTCCATTCGATCGCTTCCATGCTCTTGAGCCAGCCCGTAGTTCGATGAAGGCATATTTTTATTTATTTATTTTTTTAGTCAATATTTTACAGCCGATCACGTCAAAGTAGCAAGACAAAATTCAAAAGAAAAAGAAAAAGAAAAAGAAAAAGAAAAAGAAAAAGAGTAATAGCAGAAATAAAACATTCGGAAAAGACCCACTCAAAAAGTCACAGCTACACGGTCTGAAGGTAAACTTCTCGAGCCAAAAGTCCCACGGCTCCTGCTTTCTTTTCCTTTCGGTCGGTCTCTTTTCTCTTCTCCCCCTTTTTTTTTCTCTTTCTTTTTTTCCCCTTTTTTTATTCTCTTCCCCAGATCAAACTGCACACGCCTCGGGATAGTGTCGGCATGTTCCTGGCCCAGTCGCGTTCCTCGGCTCGGTCCACATGACTTCTCCACATTCGGGTCCCACCTCGCTCGCCATATAAAGTGCCTCCACCCCACATTTAGAAAACCGCACGAGCCCCATATTTCACACCTCACGAAATCCCTATTAATCAACTTACAACCATCACATTTTCCCACCACCCAAAACACAAAACACGGGAACAAAAAAAAAAAAACTGAAACTATAAATCAATATGGCGGTTTCAACAAACACAATCAATGACGCGCCGGGGCCAGATCCCCAGGCCTCGATCAGACAAGAAAGAGCCGCTAGCAAATTTGACCCCACCACAATGCATTATTTTTTGGAAACTAGTAAGGAGCGTGCGGATGTCTTCAAAACGGTGATCCAACAATTGGAAAGAGACCCTATCATGGGTGCGGATGCGAGTTATTACGACCTCACCAAGGCGCAGCAAAGAGAGGTGACTGCGAAGCGTATCGCACGCTACGCGCAGTATCTCGAGGAAGGAGACCCGGAAATCTGGGAGCACACGAGAAACACGCTTTTGAACCTCGTGGACCCGCAGGTGGGCACGCGTGTGGGGGTCAATTTGGGGTTGTTTTTGGGGTGTATCCGTGGTAACGGCACGGCGGAACAGCGCAATTACTGGACCGTGAGCAAGGAGACCCACCATTTGAAGCACATTTATGGGTGTTTCGGGATGACGGAATTGGCCCATGGGTCTAACGTGGCCGGCTTGGAGACCACCGCTACTTTCGATAAGGAAAGCGATCAGTTCATCATCAATACCCCGCACATTGGTGCAACCAAGTGGTGGATTGGAGGTGCTGCCCATTCCGCCACCCACTGTTCGGTGTACGCACGCTTGATTGTGGACGGAAAGGACTACGGCGTGAAAACGTTTGTTGTGCCTTTGCGTGACTCTGCTCATAACCTTATGCCGGGAGTCACTGTCGGCGACATTGGCGCCAAGATGGGCAGAGACGGAATCGACAACGGGTGGATCCAGTTCTCGCGCGTCCGTATCCCTCGCTTCTTCATGTTGCAGAAGTTTTGCAAGGTCACGAGAGAAGGTGAGGTGACGTTGCCGCCTTTGGAGCAGTTGTCGTACTCTGCATTATTGGGCGGACGTGTGCTGATGGTGATGGACTCGTTCCGGTGGTCCGCGCGTTTCGTCACCATTGCTCTCCGTTACGCGGTGGGCAGAAGACAGTTTAATCTGGCGTCTCAGGAAGACGGCGCAGAAACACAATTGCTCAATTACCCTTTACACCAGAGAAGATTGTTGCCGTACTTGGCTCAGTCTTATGTGTTCAGCGCGGGCGCTTGGAAAATCCACCAAACCATCACAGACACCTTGGACACCTTGGACAAGAATGTGGCTGCCAACGACATGACGGCAATCATGAAATCTATCGAGGATCTTAAGTCGCTTTTTATTGACTCGGCCGCCGCAAAGTCCACGGCCACCTGGTTAACTGCCGATTGTATTGACCAGTGCAGACAGTCGTGTGGTGGACACGGCTACTCGTCCTACAACGGTTTTGGTAAGGCTTACAACGATTGGGTTGTGCAATGTACATGGGAAGGCGACAATTCTGTGCTTGCCATGTCTGTCGGAAAGCCCATCATTAGAGGAGTCAAGGCAGTGTTGGAGAAGGGCGCCAAAGAAAAGGGTGCGCTTGAATTCTTGAACGATGCCAAAAAGGTTGACAACAGGGACTTGGTAATCAAGTCAGCTGATGACGTTTTGGATGTCAAGAAAGTGTTGCACGCATTGGAGGTGTTGATCACCAGAATCGCCATCCAGGGCGCCAAGGTTGTTGCCGAAAACAACAACAACTTCGACACGGTGGGTGCTGCCAGCTTGGCCATCTCAAAGTTGAAGGCAAACTTGTACTTTTTGACTGAGTACGTCAAGAGAATCGAGGAAAATGAACACAAGGAGGTGAACCCATACTTGATGAAGTTGGGTCAGTTGTACGCCACGGCCAACGTTGTTGAAAAGTTCAGTGGTGAATTTTTGGGATACTCGATCCTCTCACCGGATCTCCTTAATGAGGTGACCAACAAAATCGTGCCTCAGATCTGTAAGGATATCAGACCTGACGTCATTGCGTACACTGACTCGTTCCAATACAGTGACTATGTTTTGAACTCGGCAATTGGAAAATACGATGGTAACATTTACGAGAACTACTTTGGTACGGTGAAGACCTTGAATCCGCATAGCGTTACTAAGGCTCCATATAGTGCCGACTTTGAACTTGCGTTGAACAGGCCTTCTATTGAGGTCAGGGACCGTTTTGAGAAGTCGGGGGTGGCTTCGTCGATTTTGTCCAAATAAAGATAGAGTGTAACGATTATGAATTAAGATATATTTGATGAACTATTGTGAATGTAGTCGAATTAGAATATGTTTATGTATTTGTTCAAGAGAGTCATTGTACATGACAGAACCGTAATTAGTTGCCGAATCGAATAGAAGATTAGGGCTGAACGTGGAAAGGAAAAGAAATGGGTAAAGATGAAATTAACAAATAATTAATAGGAGCAAAAATCAATCTTCTTCCTTAAAAAAAAAAAAAAACGGTCTAAAACCAGCCCCTCCCCGCCGCTGTTAACACTTTCCTCTTTCATTCTTTTCCGCCGGCATTCTCCGCGGAATGGCCTTTCAAAATGCGTGTGAAATCTGGGGTTAAGTTTCACGGCGCGCTTCCCCACAGCTGATCCGGGGAAATTGCACCGGACGCTTTCGGGAATATATAAGTGACAGTTCTGGGAATTGTCGGAACGGCGACATCTGGTGTAACTTTCTCTTTTTTTTTCAATATTTCTGCAAACATTCCGTCTTTGGAGAATATTTTAACCCAGTGCATTAATTCAAAACCGCTTGTACTTCACTTACGACTTTGACACCCATACTTCACCTAAGATATCCTGAAAAATGCCAATCACAGGAAGATCCTTAGTAAGTACCTCGCCAGGTCCACTACCAATGGTCCAAATGGCCGAGGAGCGGGCCAAAGCTAAGTTCGACCCGTCTGATATGCTTTATGTTGTGGAGGGAACTCCACAAAAAGCGAACAAAATCATGGAACTCTACCAGTCTTTGGAGAGAGATCCAATCTTGGCCCCCAGGTACCAAGACTATGAGTTATCTCGAGACCAGATCCGGGAGCAAACAACGATGCGGATTGCACGCATGACCCAGTATGTGGAAGTGGAATCGTATGCAGACTTCTGGCGCCGGTTGAACCTCATCACAGCGTACGACCCCTCAATGGGTATCAGAATCCTGGTCAACTTGGGACTCTTTATCAACTGTATCAAGGGTAATGGAACTGATGCCCAATTCAAGTACTGGTGCTTGGAGAAGGAAGCAAAGTACATGAAGCAATTGTGGGGATGTTTTGGCATGACCGAGTTGGGTCACGGATCGAACGCGGCAGGTGTTGAAACGACCGCCACTTTCGATGAAGCCACGGATGAATTCGTTATCAATACCCCACACATTGGAGCTACTAAATGGTGGATTGGAGGAGCCGCTCACTCTGCCACACATTCCTCCATCTATGCTCGCCTTATCATTAAGGGTAAGGATTACGGCGTCAAAACGTTTGTCGTCCCATTGCGAGACTCAAACCATCAGTTAATGCCCGGGGTTTCCATCGGCGATATTGGTTCAAAAATGGGCCGTGAAGGTGTGGACAATGGCTGGATTCAGTTTTCTTCTGTCCGCATTCCACGGTTCTTCATGTTGCAAAAATTCTGCAAAGTTGCAAGAGACGGTACAGTGACTTTGCCTCCTTTGGAACAATTGAGTTATATTTCGCTTTTGCAAGGTCGGGTGGGCATGGCTTCTGATTCATACAGAATATGTGCTCGATTCATCACCGTGGCCACTCGTTATGCTGTAGGCAGACGTCAATTCAAAGGTGATCACTTGAAGGGAACGGAAGAGACCCAATTGATCAACTATCCTTTGCATCAAAGAAGGTTGATGCCATACTTGGCCTTGACATACGCAGCCGGAATCGGAACAGATCGCTTGGAAAGACAGCACGAAACGGTTGTGTCCGAGTTGGAGGTTGCTGTTGAGAAAAATGACGAACGTGCCATTTATAAGTCCTTGGGAGATACCAAATCTCTCTTCATTGACTCTGCTGCGTTGAAATCAACATTGACCTGGCTTGCGGAACAATGCATCACAGAAGCAAGGCAATCATGTGGCGGACTGGGCTACTCAGCATATTCTGGATTTGGTAAGACATATGCCGATTGGGTCGTCCAATGCACATGGGAAGGTGACAATAATGTTTTGGGTATGGCTGCCGGCAGATCGATTTTGAAGAACGTCAGTGATGTTCTCAAGAAAAACGCGGCCATTTCTGGCCTGTTGCACTTCTTGTCGAACGCTAGAAACTGCGTTGGTACCGAGGCCATGTTGAAGACCAAGGAAGACTTGAACCCAGCTCAGGTGCTCAGAGCGTTGGAAGTTTTGATTGTACGAGTCTCGGTGGCTGCGTTGGAAAAGGCCGTAGAGAACAAAAGCTGGGACTTTGTCTCGTACGAGCGCGTGTTATTGTCCAAGTTGAGATGCCACCATTATTTGTTGGAGACATTCATCAATACCATCGAGAAAGTTACCAAACCTGATCTCTTGTACGCTTTGAGTAAAGTTGTGAGACTTTATTTCTTGACACATTTATTGGAGAACTTTGCCAAGGAATTCATCAGTTATCAGGTGCTAACTGCTGATTTGAGCAAGATCATTACTAACAAGCTAGTAGGTGAGAGTTGCTTGGCAGTTCGCGAGCAAGCCATTCCTTTAACCGACTCCTTTCAGATCCCCGACACTTTGTTAAACTCTGCAATTGGAGTCTATGATGGTGACTGGTACGAGAATTATTTTTCGGTTGTCAAAACACTCAATGACCCAGCGAAAACAAAGGCACCTTACTCGAGTGACTTGGAGGCCATGTTGAATCGGGACTCTGTCATGAACAGACAACGGTCCGAAAAGTCCTCTGAAGCAGAGTCAAAATTATCTCATTAGAAAAATTTTTATCGAATACAACGTGAAGCTAAGTAAAGCGAGTTCATGTCGTAGAGCCCGAAAAGTAGTCGTCATCCTTTTTCAAGGTAGCCCAAGAGAAAACGGTGCAGGACGAGAGTAGAAACCCTGTGGCGAGAGATTACGTAATATTCAAGTCCACAAGAATGAAACACAATCAAACGGAGGAGCTTTCACAGCCTATATATGCTTGAATTCATGTTTGCAATCAAAGATCATTCTGTCACCCCTTTAAGAAACGGGCGCAGCCAGTTAGGGCGGGGTATGCATAGTAAGATGCAGCGCCCCGATTGTATCAAGCGAATGGCTGCAAAACGTCCCAAAACGGACAAATCAATCAAATCGCGATTTACATTCGGAGCTTTCCGGGTTGATCGATGACATGTTTATGCATTATACATAGTATCAATATGTTTTGTCGCTTTTGTGGATACGATTGAGGGAGGGGTAATCCCAAAACTCTCGCTAAGTATGTAACCCTTGGTCATTCATTCTTTTTACGGCTTCTCCCGCTCAAGTTTGTGATATTTTGCCGCATATAAAAGGTGACCACATCCCCATGGTTTTTTGTTCCTAACTACCTCTTTCTTTTCTTCGTAAATCTTGCTAATTATGAGTGAGGAAGATCAAGACACTTGGGAGTATTCCGCCGTCGTTTGCGGTAAGTTTAACATGATGATACATAGGTTTACCACTGAATATCTATTAACGCTTTAGCAATCTTGTGCCCTCCTCTTGCCGTTTATATTGCTGAGGGTAGCATTGACTTGACTTTCTTCATCAATATTTTCTTAACACTTTTGTTCTGGTTCCCTGGTGTGATTCATGCCCTTTTCGTGGTGACGAGAACACCAGCGGATACCGGAAATGAAGGTGGAGAACAAGAACCCAATCCATAGTCATGAACTTCTCTGATGGCAGCTTAAGGTGCTACTTGAGTACAGTCTGGCAGGAGATCAAGTGCCGTTGAAACGCGTGTCCCAAGTGTGTGTGTGTCCATCCAAATCTCTTGCTAACATTCGTTTGCTTTCTTATATAGTTTCGTAATAAATATCTTTGGGGGTACAAATACGAGCACTTCAGTCTACAAAGAAGTGCCATGTAGGAAATGAGGGGATGGTGAGCAACTCAGCGGATTGACTGTTTTGGTAGTCCTCTCTTGGCTCACAAAAAAATTCTCTAGAAAGACCTGTGCCAGCTTGTATAAGGCCACAAACAAAAGGTCAATTAGCTCACTGTATTCCTACGCTGCGTCGTATGCACCAACTACTTTACAACGTTTACAAACTTTTGATGCTTTATTCGAAGGTCTATGGCAATACTAGCAAAACAATGAGAGCACATTTTGAGGCACAAGAGGATTTAGCCACATCTCAAGACTAAATCTTCACATGTTCACCCTCACGAGTCAATGTCTGCCGCGGTGTAATTGGCAGTCGCATAATCCCAAATAAAAGTCACCTCCAGAGGAACTCCTTCATCTATCCCACACTGGGTAGCATAATCTTTATCGCGCAATCTCAGCGCGATATACGACTCATACCGAGAAAGCTCACAGGAAAAACCGGGCCCGTCTTGACAGGATTTGATTGGAATCACGGCGTCGTTGACCAAGTAACGTACATACGAGGAGCCGCCACAATTGTACTTTTCCGTGACAATTCTGGCCCCTTGTGGTGTTGCTTGCACGTGTGAGTAAGGACTTGGAAAAGGCACATGGTCGGTGGGCAAGTGGTTTTCAGGCTCGAGAATCCCGAGTGCTGAGTGGAAAATCTCGAGGTCGGTGTCGTGAGTGAAGCCCAAAAAAATGTTGAAATCAGGGCTTTTCTCTTTGAGCAATTGTAACGTCGCGTTCAAGAAAGGTGCGCTGGCGCTGGCAGTCATGTTGTTTCCAAAGGAGTTGGAGTAGTAGGTGCTCACGTCAATATAGTACGAATAGCGCACGTACTCCTCGTTGGTGAAAAGGTTGCATATTGGCGAGGAGCCTCTGACGTTGATTTCGTAGGCACACCACTGGAACATATTTTGGATGTCGCTGGTGGACAAGTTCAAGCCGTCGTTACCCTTGACGATCCGGTCTCGGGCATCCGCCAAAAACGACATGTTGTATTTCTTGATAAGGTCGTTGTTGGCACTATTGTTATAATTGGCACATGCGCTGCGCGGAGTTAATGAGTTGGCACCCATGGACGCGTCCTCATCAAGAATATAATAGTCGATAGAGGATTCGGAATACTCATCGCCCATAAACCCGCGGGCAAAGTATCTGCTAGTTTCGTGGCAGCGGCCCAGATTCGACGTAAACACTTTTAATGTCTCGTTTGCAGCGTTGAAAAGAGACAGGTACTTCGCTCGAAAAGAGGCTCCGTGTCTCGAGGCATCGGTGGTTCCTGCAAAAGTACCTTCAGAGTTGAAGGGCGACGTTTCCTTCTCGTAATACTTTTTGTCCGACACGAAAAAGGTGTAGTCGTTCAAGAAAGCCAACTCGCCAACAAAAGTCTTGTTGTGTTGAGTGAATTTATCCATCACCGATTCGATTCGCTTACCCAGGTTTTTGGACGGGTATCTCTCCCCATGCCTGGACAATAAATGGACTTGTTCCAAAGTACACTGTTCGGGGATATCGGTGGAAATCCCATATCCAGGGTGTTGTAAGTAAGGGCCAGCGCCACCCAAGAACCGCACGACATTGTAAGACTCTACCAGAGCTTGTTCAGGCGTGGCCAAGTCTCTGAAAAACGACGGGGCTACGAGAAGAAGTCCGTTGTTGATAAGTTTGGACACGGCGACCATGGTCTGATGAGATATTTAGGGGGATGATATGAGAGGGAAGCTGATTTACGTGCCCGGCCCGGGGATTATATACATTTTCCAGGACTTTTGGATCCAACAATGGGACGGTGCAAATACCAGGCTGCAAAATTGCAAAAGAATTAGTGATACCATGTGTGATGCATTCTCATTCAATAGCACGCACGTGTCGACCCTCGGAATTGGTATAAAGTTCGGGCCAAGTTAGAGCCAACCCCACGTTAGGAAAAGGGGAACGGGACATGAGAATTAACGGCCAGGCGCGACATTTCTGTCGTGTGGTTATATGCAGTGCCACGTGGTTCTTTCCGAGGGCCATCGTGAGCGCACCGAGTTCGGCTTCGTGAGGTGAGTTAGTAAAGGGTAGAAGCAATATAGAAAGAGATATAGAAAGAGATATAGAAAGAAAGACTTGGGTAAATAATAATAGCACAGAACTCAAAAACAAAGAAGAAAACAATAAGAACTATAATCAAAAAAGGGAAACCTTTGGGGTCCGTTTTCAAGAAGGCCCGCAATGAATTATTACTCCCACGTGAGCGAACGTGTCCTACAGTCCAGAGATGCCGTACAATTTCGATACAATTTTGGAAAGAATATGTCTTCTCCAAAATATCCAGAACCTACGTCCGTCGTGCAATCTTGAGTGCTTGTTTCGGAACGAAATTCCAATCGCACCCTTTTATTCTTTCACTTTTTCTTCTTGTTCTTTTTTTTTCTCCTTGTTCTCTTTTTAAGGGCATCGTTCATTCTTCATATTCACACCTTTCAACCACCCAACTCAACAACTTCTCTCGATGCACAAGAGAAGCTAAAATAGTGTTTCGAAGCTGCAGCAAAGAAAAAAAATATCCCCGATCATCCGCAGCACCTCTTTGATCGCTTAAAAACACACTCATCAATACTCTATTAATGTTCATATCAGAGGCCACCTACCTAAACTCCGGCACAGCCACATGGCTCGTCCTGCACACAAGCTGTGCCGGGTGTATTACTCTCACTGACTGGCCTTGGCAAAAGCTGATTTCTGCCCAGCAGGAGAAAAAGCTATTATGAGGATTCTTCCATAGTTACAGCCGCCATGTGCTTAACATGAAAATTAAAATGGTTTTTGGCTCGAAGAGATGAGTTCGCTTGTCACAGAACATCACCGGACGGTGAATGCTGAACGTCTAATGCCGCATGGCTCCCGTGTGAGGCTGCTAGTCACCGCCAGAGAACCGGTCACGTGACTCGAGCAAGCGCCAGCGTGTCCTGCACCTCGCCGGCACCAGTGTCACAAGAAAGCAAGTAAAACTCTGACACCCGTCTTACTTTCATCAACAACAATATCTTCAAAAATGGACACCGAACAAATCGTTGCTATCATCTTAGGTATGTCCAGTTCACTTGTGAGTGTCACGCACCTGCCAATCGTTTCCCTACTAACCAGGTTTAGCCATCTTCTTGCCACCTTTGGCCGTATTCATGAAGGTTGGATGTTCTTTCCACTTCTGGATTAACATCATCTGTTGTATTTTCTTCTGGTTCCCGGCCATTCTCCATGCCTTGTACGTGGTTTTTTCAAACCCAGGAACAGCTTGAAACACCCTGGAAAAGATGTCATTTCTGGCCTGATTTGGGCTTACACTGTGCTGAGGTGCGGGTGTTGCTTGGTGTTGGAGTGTTTTTCCCCCCTCACTGAGGTTATGTTCAGTACTTTTTTTTCTTTATTTGGTGGGGGCAAAGACGACTTATAAGGTAAGCTCGGCAGACAAGGCCCGGATCTTAGATGCCAAGTATTTATTATCATGATAGAATAATTCAAACGCCGAGATCTGACATGTTTGTAGAAGCGAAGTTGCATTTTCCATTCGAGGTGCACGGCCGTAGTAGTTGGTGCGAATTCCTGTTCGTGGTTGGTCAATCGAAGCTCTAGCAGAAATTTCCCGCACACGCACCACACCAGTGTTGCGCAAATCGGCGTATTTACTCAGTGATGACTGATTTGGTACGCGTGGTACGCTAAAGACATGAGTACCCGTACCCGTACCGAAATACATGTGGCGTTCGCGTACGCGTACACAAATGGCGATTTTCCTAAGAATAACATATAAATCTCCATTGGTGCACTGACACCACAGCTACAAAATGGTTCGCTCGTTTAGAAGAGATTGGATTAAAAGGGCCTGAAAAAATTAGTGGCCATTGAAGTGTGAACAGCTTTGGTCCTAGTCTTCAATATCGTCAATTGTGAGCCAAACATCGGTTTCCGCATTCCCTTCTTTGCGAGGTGTTCCATTTAGGCAAGTTGCCATCAACTGCCTAACAATGAGAACCTGCGGTGGTAATGATCGGGCAACGAATCTACAACCTGTATTATGGAACTTTACAGGGGATATGCACTCAATACTACCATTGTAGTTAGCTGACCCATTGTCAGCTCCAACTATATAATGACCGGCTTTCCCACCTGAGGTTTGGAAAGCCAGACTGGTTTCACTAGAAGATCTCACTTAATACATTAGGCAGATATGAGAACCCTGACATTCTTCGCTTAGTTCGTCAGAGGGATTGTCTTCCTCCTCAGTACTCGGGCTTTCAGCGGGAATCTCGTCATCTTGAGTTAATTCCAAGGACTGAAGAATCCCCAACAAGGTTAACGTTGTTGGCAGGAGCTTGTTTCTCTTTTTTGGGATGAAATCTCTCATGCGAGAGAATCGCAAGTTGTGAAACGCGTAGTACGCGAATCTCTTCTAGGCACGGAAGGGCGATTACATATCTGGTTGGCTTAAAACGAAATGTTATGACCAGCGCCTGCTCTCGTAACGTTGTATCTTAGTGTGGAATGTTATCTACAGAGGTAGTAGATTCAGAGACAGTTCGGTTAGCTGGGTGTAGTTAGCAACCTACGTCTGTCTTGGTTGTATTAGATAGACTTGTCCTCTCCCGCACATGGTTGCGGATTCTCGAGACCTATTTATATTCCAGTTCCAGCCCATCCTTCTTCATTTTGTGTCTTGCTTGCTAGAAAACCTCACAAATCTACTGGTTTGTCGGTACTGCATATAGGCGAGTAGAATTGGTACGCAGTACGTACGCATTTTACTGCGGGCCAAGCAAGTACCCGTACCGTACTGGCCACCACCGTGTACGCAGTACGTACTCCGTTCGGTATGCGCGCCACCGTTTACGCAATTTGCTCAACACTGCACCACACTAGATTGAAGCAAACTTTTAGTTGTCCCAGATGCGAAAATACCAAAATGCAAAAATACCAAAATGCAAAAATGCCAAAATGCCAAAATGCCAAAATGCCAAAATGCCAAAATGCCAAAATGCCAAACTTCCAAGTTATTCCAATCCCAGTCCCAATGTCCAATCCCAACTCGCCCAATCCAAACGCATACCGTTATGGAGCCCTTTGCCGGGCGCGAATTCACTTCCAAAGGCCCCTCCGGCATGTAGCGTGAGCGAATATTCAAATGCAGAATGGTTTGTTGTTTTGGCCTTCTTTGCTTTGATTGCTTCAGCCGGACGAATCCTGGATCATGGATGAGAGAGCCGGGGCCAACGGTGTTTTTGCGAAACGGCCAACTTTACCGCTAGGCAAGTTCAGGTCTTCTCACTACCGATGTATATATGCACCTCGTGTGTCCCCCCACCGCCAAAAAAAATAAATCTCTCTTTCTCCCCCATGCCAAATGTGTGTGTGTGATGTTCCCTCGTATCTTTTTTCGCTCGCCCCATTTTTTCCCTTGAACATGTGCAGCTGCACGTTGGCTTGACAATGGTGTGCATGCATTCTTGCTACCGATAGACGCATTTTCCCTTATCAATGGCTTCGTCGAGATTGGACCGGTGGATATTTGTTGTTGGTCCAAGAACACCACTTGTATCAGTGGAGGCAGGCTTTTTTGCTATTTTCGATTTCCATTTTTAAAATTGAAACCAAAACCAAAACCAAAACCAAAATCAATTTTCCTTCCCTTTGACACACCTTTTGCCGGCTTCAGCTTCGCCAGTGAGGCTCTTTCTGCAAATGGCAAGCACTACTTCCAGGGACGTGCTCCGGGAAGAGTTACCCCCATTTTCCTTTTCCAAACAACCAATCAAAAGCAATCCTGTCACTTCGGCGATTCCGGCCGAAATCCATAAGATCGCCCCGACGCCTAGTGAGCTGAACCCTGAGCACCTGCCCACCTTCAATGATATCAATTATGATGACCAGATCAGGGCTCCTCGAATGTCGCTGGCGACGCATTACACCTATAGGCCGGAGCTGCCGCAGTCATTTGTCGATAAGCAAAACACTTCCAACTTAGACGGCATTGAACGAGGGCTTATTAGAGATATCAGCACGGAAGCTTTCGACTCTATGACGGAAGACCACTTGAGGAACCTGTTGAGAGCCGAGTCCGGAATTAAAGCACCCAATAGTGAAATGTCAAAAAGCGCTTATCAGCCTGCAACTGTGGATATCAACCAACCAACAAGACGCGATCTGGAGCCCTGCAATAAAAAATGGGGCTCTCGGCTTTCTGTTGGCAACATTTTGTCGCTCGAAGCGTTGGGAAACCCAGACCTTTTGATCAGCGACACCATGGTCAAACAAGAACACCTGGACCTTTCGTCAAGCCCAAGCTCTCTGCTGACTCAGAAAAAGCTCTTGCGAGCCGTTGAAAACTTGGACTCAAACAAAACTCTGCAAGAACGGCAAAACTTGGATTCAAACACAACTCTGCAAAAAAGACAAAACTTGGCGGAACCTGCCACGGTTTCGGTTTCCCCTCTTAGAACCCACGGAGCCCGGATCCGTCATCATGTTTCCGAAGGCCCGGCAATTCAGCAAGTATACACCCCCAAAAAACCCGTGTGTCTTCCGGCCGTGCTACGACCGCCTCAAGAGATGAACGCCATCAACGAGGAGGATCTTCTTCATGATCTGAGCCCCGAGGAAAGCGGGTCGCCAAAGGCTAGATTGAACGAGTTTCCCTTTCGTGTACCAAAAGACGCTGGGGGCCAAATCCCCACCAGGGCCGAGCCCACACACGAACATTGGAAACCCAACCACTCGTCCGATCACTGTATGAACTGTTTTGAGGTGTTCCGCAGTTTCCTCAATCCACAGAAACGAGGAAGACACCATTGCCGATTCTGCGGGTTGCTTTATTGCCAAAATTGTTTGTACAAGTCAAGAGAGGCACTTCTGTTTGACATTGTTGCGCCCGGATCCGCAGAAAGCAAAAATTCTTTACGAACAAATAGCGCGTCGTCCAACGCAAGCTCGGTGGTTTCCAATTTGTCTGGAACATCGTCCATGGCCGTAGATGAGGCATGTGAAGGAGTGATGCTCGATTCGAAAGCACGTATGGTCATTCCTTTGTTCAAGAATTTGGCCCCGGTCCCGGTCCTGCCTCTGCCTCTGCCTCTGCCTCTGGCCCACCAGGGCACCAGTTTGGCGTCGTTGCAAGAGAAATTCAAGACGTGCAAAGTATGCAAATCATGTGGGCACAACTCGCGGCAGCTCCTATATCTTCTCAATCAGCGCAGCCGCAATAAAAAAGATATCGACTCGCCGTACGTTTTTATTGAGAACCCGTACGTCACGGAAAAAAACAGTCTCACTTTGCAGCCACATCACGTGTACGAGCTCAAGTCGCTGGGTGTGGGCGTCGGCGTGGGCATGGGCGTGGGCGTGGGCGTGGGCGTGGGCGTGGGCGTGGGTGTCAATCCCGATCGGGCCAGTGGTGGTGAAAGAAGACTGTCGTATAATAACGTGCCTTCGGACTGGACCTGGAGTTCGTTCTAACCTTGGGGTGTTTTGAATCACAGTCTAGATCGGGTCTCGCAGCTCACAGTGCGCGGCGCGCGCCTTGCGTGTAATTTTCTCGATCTGGCGTGCGCTACTTGAGAAATTGGTTGTGCGCCTGAAGTGGTTGTGTTGAGGTGAGGCTTTCGTGACACATGGAGAGGAAGTTGAGTTGGGGTATAAGTATCAAGACAAGCGCATAGAAGAAAAGACGTAGCAGTAAAAGGAAAAAAAGAAGGAATGGAGAGGAGGAATGAACGGAAAGGTGAGAAAAGAAGAAGGAGGATCAAAGAATAGATCAAGGAACAGATCAAGGAACAGATCAAGGAACAGATCAAAGAGGGAGATCAAAGAGGGGGATCAAAGAGGGGGATCAAAGAGGGAGATCAAAGAGGAGATCAAAGAGGGGGATCCATAAGGACGGACTAAATAGGACATGAAAACCAACAGTAAAAACGCGACGTCTGTCGCCAGTTACCTTTTTGGCCGGCCGCACCTGGCCTTACAGAAATGATTGATGTACTCTTGCGCCGTTCGCGCGCACCAAGCTTAGACTGCAATGCTCGATCGCCACCTCAAACCTGGGAAACCCTCAGCTACTGCGGTGCTGAGCGGAAAATATAGTCTCAAGCTATTGGCGCTTTTACGAAGAACGGGGGAAAAAGGTTTTAGTCTCAAGCATTGGCATGCACTGCCATCTCGTTATTGCCATTGCCATTGCCACTGCCACTGCCACTGCCACTGCGCTCACCATTCTCAGGGCGCGCACGCTTCTGGCCCACCTGCCCTTTCTTTTTCTCGACAGAAGTCGAGATCCGTCACGCGTTGGCGTGCGCGCCCCAAAACTGCCAAACGTTTACTTGGCAGGAATTCCGTCACCTGGCCCATCAAAGCAAAACAAAATCTCGCTATTACACCAAAGACGACTTCTCACCTTCACAGACTATCCACCTGGGACACGCCGTCGTTTATCGCTCGCCCATGTACCAGCAAACGAATCTCCTGTACGACTCGGTCGGGCGGAGACTGTCGACCAACCCTTTTCGTCAAAGTAGTCACCTGCTGCTTGTTGCACCACCTGTTCCAGGCATATCCCGTGCCGCTTCTCCTCTGAGCAACTCTGCTTTCGACGACTGGGTCAACCGTAATCGGGGTCTTATGTCCGACCTGTCTGATGAAGAAGAGCCGCAGCAGGTGTTCCACCGCCCCACGTTCCCAGTCCAATCTCGGACCGGCAGCGATACCAATGTTAATTATAGCAGGTACGTATTTTTTTTTTTTATTTATTTTTTCACTTGGTTTGAATATTCGTTTCCAGCAAGGAGTTTTGTCATTTTGGAAGGCTATCCATGCGGGGGCCAAAAATGCATTTTGGCTTTGGCTGCGTTGTTTTTGGGGGAGATGAAGTTTCTGTCTTTTTTCCTGCTTTTCAGTCCATTCTACATCATTCTATGGTGGCTTCTCAGCACTGCCCAAAGCCTCACCAGCGCGTTCAATGCGGTTGCAGTGCGAAGCTGGCCCGCCGAATTTACTCTGGTGGCTCGACTGTCCGGTCGCATTCACTTTTACTTGCCAGATGTGGTTGTTTAAAATTCAACCTGGGTGGTTTTTATTCCTGGTATGTTCTTTTTCCTTTTCCTTTTTCCTTTTTTTGTTTGCCCCATCTTGCTATTTATATCTCGATTTGGGGTTACGAGAAAGACAAGAAAAAAATTAAAGAACTAAAGCGTAAAAATAGAACCCACTGTGCCGGCAGAATAAGTGAAACCGAGAAATGCGTCCGGCCAAAGAGGGGCGCCAGCAATAGCGCCAGCAATGATGGCGCAGACAGACCGTGCTGAATGCGTGAGCAACGGCTGCGACTACCCTTGGTCTAGAATGGGCGGCTTACGACGAGAATCAAGAAATATCCCACGGGAACTATAGCCAGTAAGAAGCCTAGAGGAGGAGAGAAAACATCTGACCACGAGCCTGGCCTTTTGAAGTTTGAATTTTGCATTCTGAATCTCAAATTCTGGACCTCGTTTCTGATCTCTTTTGGATCCACTGTTTGAATCCAATTTTTGACTATTTTCGTGATTGCTGTGGGTTGCCCTGGATTCCCGTTTCTGAACTTTGCCCTTGGGTACGTCACACAGTCTTTAACGAAGGGGCTTATCGTGACCCTTAGGGGCATTCGGCCCACGCGCACACCACAATCTGGTGCAGGAAACGGGTCTCGGCGCGTGTCTATCCTCAAGTCTAATGCAACCCTTGTCTGCGGGAGCTTCTCGCTTACTACGCTCCACAATGAGTGCCAGCTTTTCTGCGTTTCTGCTTTTCTGCTTTTTCTCTTGGCTTCACCTCGCGGCATCAAACCACCTGCAACGAAATAAATAACCTTGTTCGCTCGCGCAATCAAAATACTAATTCCGTTTTAGAAGAATGTCCTCCAACAATCCTTTTGCCTCGGCCATGAATGAAGAATATACCCATCATAGGGACCCACCCCCGCCCCCTGTTCCATCCAATCTGGTGGCCAGAGCAAACTCGTCGTCCAAATCGTTAGACCCACAAAACAAAAAGGCGCCTCCTCCTCCTCCATCTTATGATGAAGTGGCTGGGCCCAAAGCAAGCTCGAAATCATACCCCAAAGAAAAAGAACCCCTGAAAATGTCATCTTCTTCGTCGTCGCGTCAAACTAGGCCACATAGATCGCAAAGCGACTCTGCAAAACACAAAGATAGACATGCACGCCACAAGTCGTCCAAGGAGTCGAAGAAAAAGGCCATTGCCCCGCATCAATCCAAGAATTTGGATGTGATTGACAAGTTGGATGTCAGTGCTTTTTTCGGCGGTCGTTTCCATCATGACGGTCCCTTTGATGCATGTGCCCCTCACCGGAATAAGAATGTCAAGGCTGCACCGGTGATGGCGTTCCCTGCGGATGGCCCAAATAATTCCATGAAGGCCACGCCCCAATCCAAGGACAATTTAGATTTCGCCTTTGGCAATATCGAGGATCACAATATGATTGTGGGAAGTTCAGCCTCGAAAAACACAAAGACAAGTGGAGTTATTCAGCCAAAACAGCTAGGGGACCAGTTTGATGTGCCCCGCATGAACCCTTCCGTGGTTGCATTTGATGCAAATGAGAAGTCGGCGCCTATTCATGGGTATTCCACTGCCGGGTTGGGGTCGACGACGTTTTTGAACGGAGCTCCGGCGCCGAAAACGGATGAACTTTTGGCGGTTCCCAGCAATAAGGCGCTTGGCAGAAAAAAGTCGTTGGTGCAGAGGCTAAGAAAAAATAGCGGGAGTGATTCCTCGAACCGAAATTCCAGTGACACTTCAGGAGAGTACCGCCGGTCGTCTTTTGCTGATGAGGAGGTGGGTACCTCATTGTTGCAGAGAGTCAGAAGTATGAAGGTGGGCAGGAAGTAGGAAAGAAACAAGAAAGAGAAGCTTAATTGAGCGGGAGGTTAGCGGGAACTACCGAAGTGACGTAAGTCGAGTGCCAGCCTGACTGAGCAATGCGGTAGTTGATGCGAAGGGCATGGGTTTGTCCGTGCTTGCACATCGCCCCCAATCGGATTTATCAAGTCAGATTGCACAGCATTGCACAACATGACAAAGTTCTGAGAACAATCGCTTTAACAGTGGTTTCTTGATGGTGTTTGAATACGCTAAGTATGGAATATAATGGGACGAGTATGAGGATAAGTGCTCGTCATGGATAAAAACGTGTTAGTAATTAATTTCCATGGGACTAATATAAAATTGCTTGTAGCTTGAAGATCTAAGTTTAGAGGTTGGAGATGAAATACAGTATGAATTCAGGAATGACAGGGATGAAATTGGAAATTGGAAATTGGAAATAGAGCTGAGAATCCCTAGCATGACAAATTCGAAAAATGGAGATCTTGACAGGAAAAATCCAAAGCATTCCAGATCATGAGATTTTCGGGTGAAATTTATATCCATCCTGTGCAAAGTATGGGGATTCTGGAAGATAGTAGGTTTACTAACCTGGAGGTAATTTTAACAGTCGTTTCAATTTCAAGACTCGGCCACCTTGTCTGCGAAACGGTTCAGGTTGAGAGGGCACTGCGCCAGGAAAAGGACGATGAAAATAGAACAGGCGATAACGATTGAAAGGATGTGATAGGAACAGAAAAGAAGAATTAAAGAGAAAAAAAAAAAAAAAAAAAAAAAAAAAAAAAAAAAAAAAAAAAAAAAAAAAAAAAAAAAAAAAAAAAAAAAAAAAAAAAAAAAAAAAAAAAAAAAAAAAAAAAAAAAAAAAAAAAAAAAAAAAAAAACCGAAAATCCCTGGCGGTCTCCGTGTTTCTTCTTTTCACCAGTACTCTTCATCTGAGGTCAGAGGAGAGGCCGTTGCTGGCTGCGAAGATAGTGCGAGTAAATGCAAAACCACTCAAAATTAGTCCATCTTTTTACATGATTCATCTTCTCCATCTTCTCCATCTTCTTGCCTAAAATACCATCCGATCAGCTACAAAATTCCCCGCACTTCTTTCGTATCCCGTCCTCACGTTCATAACAAGGGCCAGTGATGTTAGTGATTAGCGAATTTAGCGAATTAGCGATAATATTATTATATTATATTAATACTATCGCTAAAATAATAATAATAATAACGGTTTCAATATCGATCACTAATCAATTAGCGATAATAATATCGGGGAATAGATCGATATTATCGAAAATTATTTGACTTGGTGTACCGATAATGTACACACCGATTTATGCAATAAAACTACGTTGAGTATTTTTTTTTCTTTTCATCAAGTTGAAGGCAAAGAAGGGAAGTAAGCTCAGACCAGGATACATTTGTTATGCCAATGATTGAACCGACATTTACTAAGCAAAATGACGGGAACTACTACTTGTCAGGATCGTCAGACTTGTAGTTAATTGTATTCATTGAGAATGTCAACTAAAGCCGGCATCTTGAGAGAATAAAGGAAAATGGCCAACTATGTGAACACTTTTCCAGTTGGGTACTCACAGTAATACTCTCAGCGAATAAGTATGTAAAACGAGCTAGGCTGGCATTTGCTCGCGTGGGAGTAGGATGGACCTACCACAATAGGTAGTCATATCCAAAGAGTTAGCTATCAGTGACCAAATAGGGACATGCTATCTGAGAGAGGACCAACAAAGATCCTATTGTATACGGAAGAGATTACCAGGGTCAAAGGGAGGTAGTATAGTTTTCAGCCTGTTGACCCATTCCCGAAGATCCGAATGACTACCGGGATAGGTAATTGGAGCCGATGCCAATATGATCCTATCTACATCCTCACGAAATTGGCCGTAATCTCGGGACGAGCCAGACTTTATCAGGTCTTGATTGGCCTCTCCCTCCTTACACTACTTGAAATTTTATGGTGGATCAGTTAAAGCGTTGCTTGTGTGGTAAATGACCTATTGTTGAATCTTTCAGAGAGCAGTAACTGCATCCACAGAAGTTCATTAATTAAATACTGTTTGCTCACTTGGTCTTGAAAATTTCTTTACCCGGCTTGGAAATAAATACGGGATTACACTCATCAACGCCTACTACATTCCTCAAAGCCATGTCTCTTAAATTTTCAACCCCAAAGGTGGCCCCTGACTCGCAGCAAGTAAACCTTGATGATGGACGCTACATGAGGTATTATTGGAGGTAATACCTTCATGTTTTCACCCACAGAGAGAAAAACAGAGGAGTGTATAGTCTATAGTATATAATGCACTATACACTCCCACAAGACACCCCCAAAATATCTGCGTCAGTGATTCACTAACCCGTTAGCGATTCGATATTTCACTATCACTATAATATAATAATAATATCAAGAAAAATATTATTAATATCGATATTAGTGATTTTTTAGTGAAAAGTTGCGTCGCTAACATCACTGACAAGGGCTGCACCAAATTCCTCTTTTACTGTGGTGCGCTCAGCAGTCTCCACTGCACTTGACAGTGGAATGTCGTCAAAAGAGACCACGCAAAGAATAAGAAGAGGGAAGTGCCAGCCGAAAACGCCCACTAAATCATAAAGATCATGAATATCATCAAAGTCTTTTAAGCTTTTCGAAACCCCTGCTAACAAGTGCTCTTCATATCCATCACATTATATTCCTGTCGTATGCCTGGCATTGAGACTGCGGTGACTAGATTTAATTCAAGCAGTGGACTGAGACTTAAATCCCGAACTAAACCCGCTTAAAATATAGAAGACCGGGGTTGCCACCCCGAACGGTACGAAGTCTAATAAAAAGAATGCCCAATAATATTCGGAGAGAAGAGCTTTAACACGATAACCACCAAAACTAAAAGGGTTGAAGATGTTTAAATTCTTTTCAAATTCTTTTTTGTTTTTCTCTTTTTCTCTCCTCTCACCTACACCACGACCTGCACACACCACACCAGATGTCAATTTTTCAGTCTTGACCGCACCCATTAATGCCCCAAGATTAATCTATACCCCGAGTTAAACCACAAAAGGCGCCAACCAAATCCACAGAAAACACCATGGCTGGACCCGCAAGACTGGCGTTTAGTCGACAAAGGGCGTTTTCCCGGTCCCTCACCTATAGGCTTCTGGAATCGCCCATCCTCAACAATATCCGGGCCACCGAGTCCGGCTTCACTGGATTATATTCGCACAAGGCCTTCAACGACATTTGGTTTAACCAGGGAAAACAACTCACGGACCGCTTAAACACGCAGATGCAAGCTCTAGGCGTATCTAATACGCCTGCGGACTTGCGGGACTTGATTTCTTCGACGTTCAACAACCCAGAATTGAGAACAATCACTGCTAGTGCGTCCAAGCTCCACAATTTACAGTTTTGCCTAGAATCGCTCAGGCCCAACGAGCTGTCACGCGCCGCAGACGTTGCCAAACAGGGCGTGGAGGCACTTTTGGCCACGCCGTCGATCGCCACCAAGTTTGACAACGAACCCACCGACGCGGCGCTCAGAGAATGGATCGAGGACTCGTTTGGGTCGGTAGCTGAGTTTAGAACGCTTTTTTTGAACTCGGCCAACGCCATCAAGGGTGACGGCATCACGTGGCTAGTGGCAGAGGCATCGTACTCCGAGAGCTCGTTGCGGAGCGGCACCAAGACCGATTTATCCTTCAATAACTTGGCGGTCATGAACACATATAACGCCGGGATTGTCGACGATTCCGTGCGTCTGGGCCAGCTCACCAAGTTGAAACAGCAGAAGGCGGCCCGCGAGGAGGCTGCGGCAAGAAGACAGCAGGAACGCAGCGAAATCGAGGGGGAAACGGCGGAAAATCTCGTTGCAAAGGCTCCTGCTGAAGAACCAGCCAAAACTCCGACCAACGACAACTATTTGGGCACGGTCGAGGAGGCCGAGGAGGCGGTCTTGTATCTGGACAAGAAGTTGATGCCGTTGCTTGCGGTGGACGCATCGATGAAGGCATATTTGCATGACTACGGAGTATTTGGCAAGCAGAAGTACTTGGACAACGCTTGGAAATGTATCGACTGGAGCGTTGTTGCGGAGCGGGCGCCAAGCAGATTCAAGCCCTCTGTGGTGTTTGAGTAGGCCGTGGTCTGTTTATAACCTGTACATATGTGAAAGAAACAAGCCGTTTGTGTGACACCAACCATGTATTGAGTATGTAAATTAAACCACTTCTCCGGTCGATCTCTGGTCCATCTCTGATCAATCCCTCATCCCTCGTCTCCCCCAGATTGACTAGTTCTTGATCACCTTCTTCACAATCTTCTCCACCTCATCCCAGTCGTCCGTGGGTAACTTGGTCATCTCCACATTGCCGAAATAATTGATGATGGCCTGCAAATTGGCGTACGATTTCTTGTCGTGGACAAACAACACCGACACTCCCACACGGCCGAATCTTCCCGTTCTCCCGATCCGGTGCAAGTAGGTCGAAGGGTCAGGACGATTGTTCTGGTCAAGAGGCAAGTCGTAGTTCACCACCATCGATACCGAGGCAATGTCGATACCACGGGCCAAAACATTGGTGGTGATCAACACCTTCGAGCGGCCCTCCCTAAAGTCGTCAATGTGACGGTCTCGGTCCAGATTATCTTGCCCACCATGCAACACCGACACCTTGTGGCCCTCCCGGGTCATCATCTGGGCCAACTTGTCCGCGGTGGCCTTGGTCTCCACGAAAATAATCGACGACCCAATGGTCAACAACCCGTACAAGCCACACAACATCTCGAACTTGTGCGCCACGGAGTCACAGTCCATGTAGAGCTGCTTGATACCCTCCACATTCAAATCTTCCTGTTTCAACTCCAATGTGTTTGCGTTCGGCACGTAAGACTCGGCGAACAACTTCACCTCGTCGGGGAAGGTGGCGGAAAACAACACGAGTTGCGTGTTCCGAGGCAACATCTTCTTAGCACGCACACACTGGTCGCCCAAGCCCTGGGCGTCCAACATATTATCGGCCTCATCCAAAACGAAAACCTTCAAGTGCGAAACGTCAATAATACGGCGCCTCATGAGATCCAACACCACTCCAGGCGTGGCCACCAACACGTGATCGGTGACCCTTTCCCCTCGAGGAATCAGCCCGGGCACCACCAAACGTGTTTTGATGGACGTGAATCTACTCATGGTCTCAATCACCTCGCACGTTTGTCTGGCAAGCTCTCGTGTGGGCGACAAGCAAAGCGCCTGGGTCCTGTCTTGCAGTTCATCTACACGCGAAAGCATTGTCAAAGAGAAAGCGGCGGTTTTTCCCGTACCTGACTGAGATTGACCAATCATATTTTGCGGCGGGTTGCGCAACAAAAGAGGCAACGCCTTTTCCTGGATTTTGGACGGCTTGTTGAATTTCATGGCGTAAAGCCCCTTAAGCAACGTGTCTTTCAACCCCAATTCCTCAAACGATTTGATGGAATATAATGGCGAGTTGGGATCCGCTTGCAAGTCGGCCAATTTCACCTTAACTTCGTACGTGGACGAGATCAAGTTCGTCTCTGGCTCAGGGGGAGGCGACACTTCTTCGGGCGCCTCTTCATCGACGGAAATCCCGCCAGAAGACGTCGTTGGTTCTGGTTTTGGCTCAGATTTGAGCTCAGATTTTGGTTCTGTTTCAGATTTCTCAGCTTCAGCGGCTTTGGGCTCAGCAGCTTTAGGCTCAGCGGCTTTAGGCTCAGCAACTTTGGGCTCAGCAACTTTGGGCTCAGCGGCTTTAGATTCGTCAGATTTCTTAGAGAATGTAGTATCCTCAGATTTCTCCGCCTCCAGAGCAGGCTCCTCGGCCGAAACTTTCACAGCCTCACCAGCAGCATCGTCGTTTTCCTTTGCGGGCGATTTCCCCAAAACAGCCTCGGTTTTGACGTCAGCAGCCTCGTTCTTAACAGCTTCCTTGGGGTCGCCAGCACCGGTTTCCTTGGACTTCTCATCTTTTAAGGACAACGAGGCCAAAATATCCGAGGGGTCAAATCCGGTGGTTTCAGACATACTAAAAGAGAAATCTACCAGTTGAAGCGGTGAATTGACCCGATTTCGAGACGTGTTAGACTGATGTGGAAATAGATGAACCCTATTTTTTTTTTGTTGATCTCTATTGTCCCGTGAGAGGCACGGGTGTGCCAATGGTGATCGCTGCGCGCGAAGAATTAACATTAACATTAATAAACCAAACTTAACTATGAAACACCACCACCTTCTTGAGGGCCTTGTGTTTTCTCGTTTCCCATTATATTCCGTTTTGCCTTTCCTTTGCCTTGTTCTGCTCTGTTGTAAGGTTTCCCTGTTCTTCACGCGCTTGCTTTGTTGAGCGCGGCCAAGAGAAGTGCTCCGTCGAGTTTCCTTCTTTTGATCTTCGCATGCGCTTACCCAAGGACAAAGATTTGTCCCATTGTATCCGTTTCTACAACAATGGGTTCAATCAAAGGGTGGCATTGACAAAAGTGTTTTTAGGCGCACACAACAGAAAGACACTCCACGCCCCCATTTGAAAATGCTCTCGCAGTCCAGCCAGCGCGGTTGGAAACGCACTGGTCTTATAGGTTAAGCAGTATAGATAACAGCCAATTGCCGTAAGTTATAAGAGGCTGAGTGCCATCAGTAAAACTAAGGCGAATTCCAGAGCTTTTGTTTTGTACCTGTGGACCAGCCTTCCGAAAGTCTATCTGTCTTTCTGTGGGATCAGAATGGTCAAGTAGTGGGAACCCACCAGGCACTGATAGTTTTTGGAAAAGCCTTTTCAGGTCAAACTCTGAATTTTCGCTGAGAAGCACCAATAAAAAAAAAATGCCTGGAGTACACGTGAATGGTCACCAACATATGCTCTCCCCTTACGACAAGATATAATCACTCCCCCCGTCTCCCAGATCACTCTTTAACGTGTCGTTGACATCAATATGGTCCCAGAACCGGGGCTGCGGAGCGGTAGAAAAGAAAGACATAATAAAGGCATTTTCAACAAGCCTCACACCACAGTTGTGGTCTTCGCCAGGCGCACACACTTTGGACCTACACATCTCAATTTCGTGGGCCTCAAATTCAATGGATTTGCGATTGCTCATGGGCAACATTCCATCGCTATCCATGAATCGGGCCATGTCGCCCAAATTGGGCGTGCGGTGCATTTTGTGTACAGCAGTTAACGAGTCGAGGTCCAGAAGGCCGCTCAAATGAGAGTGGCAATCTGTAAGGGTTGAAATCGACAGTTTATCCGACTTGGACCTTTGTATTTCCAGAATCGGCAGGGATGTGGACGTGGATGTAGATGTGGATTGTACCAGGCCACTTTCAAGCGAGTCGATTTCGCTGGCAGCGGCGGAAAGCGTGGCTAAAGTCAATTCGCTAGCAGGGCTCGACGAGCGTTTTCTCCACAACATAGAGTGACGCTTCAGTCCGTTTTGTTGTCCGTGGCTCGATGCAAAATACATTCTCGACAATCGCCTGTTCAGGTGGGAATTGGCTTCCATAGGGGCAATTGGGGCCGATCCCGAGGCGTTTGGAAATCCCCGTGCATGATGTAGATCCCGAGGCACTTGTTCTGGTGGTGGGGTTTCTAGGGACGGTAGCAAAAAAGGCCCGCTGATTACCTTGGTCGTTTTCTGCATCCGATCAGAGACATCTTTATATGACTTGCGGGACCTCAAGCCGCTGAAAAGATTGGATCTTTTGCTTTCGGATTTGATCATAGTTGCAGACAGAGGCTGGATCTGGGATTAGAGCAAAACCAAATGCGTCTTGTGTGGTTGCTGTCTGCTCGTTGGTGGAGATGGAGGGTCCAAAGATCCTTTTGCTGCAAAAGTGTACGGCAGCCACGGCGATATTGGCAATGATTGAACTCTCGGTGAGGCTAGGCGAGTTCAGACAAGGCTTTGAGAGGTAGGGTTTATCCGAAAGTGGGCAAGAGTAGTAATTGCTTTGTTTGGAGAGAGGTTACACTTTTGGAAAGGGAAGGTCGAATGTATTTGATGAAGATTTGCTTCCTGTGGATTGGCATGAAACGTCTTTCCAACAATAGGGCATCTCCATGCACGCCTCCTCGGTGATGCGCGACCAGACAGCTCCTTCGGCACGTTCCGGTGCAGCACACCGCGTCGCGCGCCGTTGCGTGCGTTCCCACAGACATAGTGGTGGGGTCGAGCCATGGCCCGCGGGTTCCGTAGATCCCGTGGGTCTTGAATCCGTGGGCGACGTCGGTCACGCTTCAGAAGTAAAGATCAAGCCAGTTTCCTCTCGCGACAAATTGTCTGGGGAAATCTAAGAAGTGGTGACTTGATGTGATTAGGGTCTGGGTTCTTGTTCCCGATCATTGTTTGATTTCTTTCTTTCACCATTTCTGGCTCCTTATTTTTTGTTTTCCTTTTCAATTTGTTTTTTCCTCTTTGGGTACATGCAGACCTGGAAGGACCAGGCTTGGCCATCGCGTCGCATGGCGAATGAGGCGCGTATGGAATGGGCCACATCTGGGATTAGCGTTCTGCAGCAGGAGATGTCATACTGTTGCGCACTACAAGGATTCGCCGCTTTTCATGCGTTTCTTGGCCTACTAGTTTAAACTGACCAGACGTACGGACTAAAAAACGGCCTCAACGCTCAAGACATGAAAATTGATTGTTGAAGGGCTGTTGAAGGGGGACTTCATATCATTCCGCAAGGGCCCGCAAGTGCTTGCATTGGTCGGGTCAAGCCGCAACCTTTTGGGGGCGTGAGCCAAGACAATGTGTCTAAGTTTAATGAGTGACATTCTTGTAATTCTTTCACCAAAAATATGCGCACCTGATGTACTGTACCTGACAGCGACCGCATGAAAATTGACGGTTTATTGTTAAATACAATTTTTTTTTAAATACCAAAGCTCACCTGCAAGGCACATTATCTTATTTCTCAAATGGGGTGGTGTTAATAAAGGTTGTATTGAAAGGACCAGAAACCAGAAACCAAATCAGAAACCAGACTGTCTTAATGAAGGTGTTTGGCTAAACACCGTGTAAACACTTCCAACTCGGGTAAAGTGGGTGCATTCACATTCAATACATTCTTCATTCCCGAATGCACCGAAACCTTCGGTTTGTCGGAAGCAGGAGATGATGGAACTGTGAAAAAATGACAAAAATATTCATGTTGTAGGCGTTTTTCTCAAGAAGGTAACAACGGGCATGTGGTAAAGTTTCTGGTGGTTTATTGGCTTTCACAGTTACAGCTACAAATCTCGAAGACCATAGAGTAGTCTGCCTTGAAAGGGGTCTTTTAAGCAAGAATGAATGAAAGTACGCAAATCACGAATTGAAAGAACGGGATCTGGATATTCTTCGAAAAAAAAACCTCCATGAAACGCTATGAGGTTCTGCTAATAGTAGATAGGATACGCCCATTAAGAAGTACATAAGTGCTGAAGTAATTGTGAGTATTTAGCTCAGATTCTGTTGTTATTTTAAATATACGGAAACACCTTCACAAATCTTCATTCCTTCTGCTCACACAAAACATGTCAGGGTTCTTATATCTACCTGATGTATTAAGTGAGATCTTCTAGTGAAACCAGTCTGGCTTTCCAACACTTAGGTGGGAAAGCCGGTCATTATATAGTTGGAGCTGACAATGGGTCAGCTAACTACAATGGTAGTATTGAGTGCATATCCCCTGTAAAGTTCCATAATACAGGTTGTAGATTCGTTGCCCGATCATTACCACAGCAGGTTCTCATTGTTAGGCAGTTGATGGCAACTTGCCTAAATGGAACACCTCGCAAAACACACGAGAATAAAAAGGCAACTTCGGTATTCTGATACGTGGTTTCAAAAACGGTTCAAAAGAACAACCAGCCGAAAATAAATATGATCCTCACAGGGTCAGAAAGAGAATGTAAATCTTCACCAGACCAATTCGGGTGGTGTTGAAAGATCAATTGAAACTTTATTGTAAAAGTAGCGAGCGATTGAGTGGTTTCGCTGATGTATTAGCAAAGAAGGGACAGGCGAAAGGAAAAGTGAAGGAATTGCGATAACAGAAAAATTGGAAGCCTTGATTATGTATTCCAAGACCGCTACCAGAAAAGTGGGGCTCTCCGTTTTATCCACAATCGAAACTGAAGGAACGTCGGATAACAATGGACATGTAAGCTGGGCAGAGAACATCCGAGATTACATCATTTAAGTTATATCAAAAGTTAAGCGTGTTTCTTTATGGTGCCACCATTGTCTTTTAGCGTTTTAATGTCAATCAATAGGGTAAGACTCGTCTGGCTTTTATTCCTTGCTTATTAATTCACTGGGGCGCCTTGACCCTTTTGCTTGTTTCTTCGTTGTTTTCTACTCCTCCTTTATTCACCCCGTTCCCTTCACCTTTTTATTGTTTCCTTTGATTACTAACAGGCGACATCTCTGAATCCTCTTCTATGTACAAGACCAACCCCTCAAACACTTCATTCAACAGGAAGTAGCGGGGTGGAAAAAGCTACCTTACCCGTGAAACGCTTCACCTCCTTCGTGCTGAGTTGCACCCATTTTTCCTTCCGCAAAACATTTCCCCTCTTGTCTCTTCCGGAAAGCGTCCGGGTGATATATGTGCTTATAGGGATTCTGGAGATGGCCTCAACTCCTTTGGGCAAGTATACAGCCAAATCTTCGGCAGTGGCCGGATCAGGCCGTGCGCCCGTGGCCTTGATATTCACAAATCCTAAACCCTTGAGAACAAGGTCAAAAGACCCATCGAAAGGAGGCACAATGTATTTGACAGGCAGTGTCTTGCTGTGGTCCACGAGAAACAAGCCGCGGATTGCATCAGGGTCTTTAGCGTCGGTCCAGACTTGCATTGCCTTGTCGAAACAGCTGAAAATATGCAATTTGTGGTTGATGACATTCCGTATTTGGAACATGCATCCACGTGGCACCTGCAAAAAAAAGAGACCACCAACGGTCACCACCTGGCCCTCCTTGGCCGTCACGTATTTGGAGAGGTAGGTGCCGTTTTTATGGAACATGGCCCCTTTCAGAAGTTGCTTGATTGCGTCTGCCGAAAGAAAGTCATACAAGTGCACAGAGTCATTGTTAGTGAATCCCGGAACGTCATACACGGTGACGGAGTTGGAGAGCTCGATGGGAATGATGCCCCTTGTGAATCCTGGCATAAAGGAAGCGCCGGGCCCGTTTGCCACTTTTGATTTTTCCCACATTCGGAGCCGTTCTCTTGCCGCAGCATAAGTTTTTGCTCTGAGGATTATTTCGTTTTCTTGTTTCTGCTTTGCCTTTTGTCTCCGAGCATTGGGTAACCGCTCCCGTTGCTTGCGGGCTATCTGCGCCACCAGCTGAAGAAGCGTCAGTTTGCCGGAATTGACACACCCAATGAAAAACGTATTATCCTTCAAAGTATGTAAAAATCCATCGACATTCCAATCGGACTTTCCCGAAACCACGTGCACCTGGTCACGAGGAACCCCATACTTTCGGAACATGTAATCCTGGAAGAACTGAAGCCCGTATCGGGAGGCCAAGTTGTTGGTTTGGAAAAATAAGTCACATTTGGTCACGACAAAGTGCATTCTTTTCGCCGACCGGTGTTCAAAAACACTTTCGTCGAGCGACATTGGGAAGTCCACCAGGCTTACGACATAAATAAGATGACCGTTTTCGGGGATGCGGTCCATTACTTGCCGCACGGACTCGGTCTGATATTCAGACGCTTCGAAAGTGGAATGATAAGCGGCATTTCGACACCGAAGACATTCGAGGCCTGATTTCTCCGGCGATCTCGCAGCGGCTGGCTTCGGTTTTGGACGGATGACGTTGTTTATGAGATCCTCGTCAGCTCCATTAAGCAACAACGCCTTGTCTTGAGCACTTAGACCCAGAAAGTGCTCACTAAAGACAGCATCCACCAGGTGTTTGGGATACGTTGTTTTGGATGTCGGTGCAGATGCCCCCGAGGCTTTTAATGCAGGCTTGGGCTCGATGTAATAACCCGCAGATCCTGGGGTTGTTTTCTGTAGGAGAATCCCGCATGATGTACATTTCGGCGCTAGCGAGTCTGCTATGAAATGGGACACATGAGATACGCTGACATCAGTATCGTAATGGCGCCTTGGAAGCACTAGGCGGACGCGGGAAAATGCGTGTGGAATGCGGCGTCCGAATGTTGCAGCTGATAGTCGTCCAATTATACTGCGCATTGCTGTGGGATGTGTTTCTGTGTTTCATAAAGGTAGGGTGTGGAGGCCATCGTGATGATGCTGTCTGATTTCTCAGCACGTGCAATTTGGCACGTGAATCGCACCGGGGTGGTGAAACTAGGGAGTCTGGGGTCCGGGGAGAAACCTTAAACGCGCTTTTACCTGGCTAAGCAGAAAAAGATTCTTTTTCATGAATAGTGTTAGCTCCTGCTCGTTAAAAGAGCTCAACAATCCTCTAAGTGGTGGTCTGAATTTTCTTTAAGGCTACGCACTACAAATTATTGGGCCAATATCATATCCTTTTTATCAAGAATTGGTAGCTGTGGGAACTACACGATGCCGCCGGAGAATCGCACGGTTCTGAATATCCGAAATAGGTAATACCGCCGTGCAAGCAAGATTACGTGGGAGGTGAGGTCCACTTGAAGCTCCAACACATTGGTCGGCTTCAGCTTTCATTCTGAGGCAACATTTTTATTTTTATTTTTTTAATTGTTATTGTTACTGTTATTCTAAAACATTATTCCCGTTACATTTGAATTCTTGACTTATTTCAGAAGAGCAAAATTCTTAAAATTCAGGCGAAAGACTGGCATATTACACTCAAAGATGTATCACAGCTTGGAATCCATTCCCATTTCATTACTTTAAAGTTTCAAGGCGCAACTTAACTTTGGATTTGGTTTTTGCGTATGTGATCGGCTTTCCGCAGTTATCACACGCGCATTGCATATGACTGCATAAGTGACCATTCACCTCCGATGCGTCATTGTACATGCATGTCCTGGATCGGGGACGCCGAGCCTGGACACAAAGTAGCTGTAGCTAAAAAACAGACCTGTGAAACGCGGGCACATGCCGCAAGTCAGCCGAACACATCCACCTCTCTGCGCAAACAGTGCATAATTATAACTTCCTCGTGCCTTTTTGCCCATTTGGGCGTCTGCCGGAAATAAAATAGACTCTTAGGTTTAAAGTATATCTGTGGAGGCGCTCTCAGCGAAAGACGGCTAAACATGTCTTTCAAACGTCTAGGTTTTACACTCGCAATAATCTCATTGTTAATTCTTGTCACGCTCTAAAGATAATGTCATCAATCGATTGTGTCAGTTGAAGGAAAATTGCATCAACGATCTTCAACAGCAACATCGCGGCAGCCACTGCACTTAGGCTTCATACAAGAAAAGGGGTTACTACCGTAAAATCAGCCATGCAAAACCCGCGCATACCGGAATGCAGCGGAAAAACTGCACTTCTCAAGGTGAAATATGCCCTTAATTGCTCGGCCCAGATTCCACCTTGGAGCGACCTTTTTCTATTCTCCTTCGCCGCTGACACGGCTACCTGAAACGGGAGAAAATGCGAACATCACAATACCAAGGAGGCAGGGCTGACAATTCATTTGCGCCAAGAAGAATACCCATTTGGCCAGTTTGATTGCTGAAATATATATGCCAAAACCCAGCTTTGGGCGACCTCCACGAAGGTGACGTGGCAAATTGTTGAATGCACCTACTGTTTTAAGTGCACTACTTTTTGAACGAAACCCTTCTGTCCTAAACTTTATGTCCAACCCATCGTGCACTATGCACCATCCGCCGCTAAGTGTCACTTGAGCTTCGTAAGTCAGACACAAGTAAGAAACTCCGTGTCATCCGATAATTTGGTTCGCACCACAGACCTACCTAAGCCCTTCCAGACACTTTTTCGATTTTTATTTTATTTCGGTTTTTTGCAAATTGTTTGAAAATTTTGCGCTGCTTTAGCGAACGCTACTGACTTTGCACGTGACGAGGAAGAGGCTAGCGTAACAACAGTTTTCCCAATTCTTCAAGACTGATGTTTGAGGAGGTTGAAGCGACAACACTTATAGATAAGCAAGAGCGCGGGAATTTAATTTAATTTAATTTAATTTAATTTAATTTTCATTGCTTTTCTTTTGTTTTGTTTGGACTAAAGTCAGTGGCGTTGTCAGGTCGTTTCCTCCACCCCGAATAGATGGCTATTTAAGACCACAGCAAAGGTGGAAAGGCAACCAGTCTGCTTGCGGACCTTTCGCTTGATGTGCAGATAATCCGTATGTAAGTGGCTTGAGGTGTGTACATATTTTCAGTGCAGCATCTCGCATGCACAAACAGTTTGTTCGGTTGTGGTGAAACATTGGTGAATAGTTTACTTAATTCAAAGTCGTGAAATGGCAAAGACTTATTCTGCAAATTGCAATGTTCTTGTCCAAATGCTTAGCCAAACTTCTTTGTACCGTCGGAAAAATTCAACCCCCCCATACGCATTGCAATTGCATGTGCTGGAAATGTATGTCGCGGACCACGGTTACGGCCAGGCGCAATTCTCCACTTGTATTGGGCATGACTGCGGCTAATCAATGTATCGACGTACATTGACATCAAAATTAGTATAGGGCAGTAAATGACGAAAACTCAAGTATTGTAAAACGTAAATATATATCTTCTGTTGTGGAGAATTCTTTTCGTCTATCGCCGGTTTCTCTTGTCAAGATATTATTTTTTTTTCTCTTTTTTTCTTTTTTTTTTTTTTTCTCTTTTTCTCTTTTTCTTTTTGTACCCCCTTACACCGGCACGCCTACTCCACCTTTCCATTGAGGGGAAAGTTAGCGACGTTCTCTGCACGCGCAAGTCCTTAATACAGGGATTTGCTCATGTCTGGAGACGCTCTATTGTTCCGAGCGCACAATTAACCTACCAGGCCAAAGCCGCCGCCTGCGTGCATGCCATGCACCTGGCTCGTATGTACTGTACTGTGTTGTCATGTAATGTAATGTAATGCGGTGCTTGCTGCATCATGCTCAACGTCTTATTCGTGCACGTCGTGAAACTCTTTTCTTGAATCCTCGACATTTCACTGCTTGTGCCGCCTTCCCTCTTCCTCCACACCCCGTTTTCCTTCTGCAACCACTAACTCTTTCTTATCCAGGCTAACACCATCTTATTATTTCGTTTCTTTCTTCTCTTCAAGAACTTTCGATTCCTTTCAAATCTTTTTCGAGACCGGGTATTCTTCACTTTCGTCGGGCCCATTTCTTTTTTTCTTGCTTCGTCTTTTATTTTTATTTTTTTCCTTCTCGTGTTTCTCTTGGTTGTCATTGCTGTCACCCCTTTTTCGAATACCCGCCGACTCCATCAACATTACCAGACTAAAGATCGACAGGTGCCCCCCAGAATTCCGAGCTTACAACACAAGAAGTGACGTTTCCATAAATATTCATTACAATTTCCCGCTGACTCACCGCATTTACCGCTCGCGTATTTACAACCAAGTGATCTACGCGAGCTACCGAAGGAAATTTCATAAGAAAAGGTTTTCAAACTACACCTACACCAACCCCATTATCTTGTCATGCCAAAAAGGTCACAACCGGCTTCGCCCCGTGTACGCAAAACAAGACACCTGCGTCTGAACCTGAGCGTTGGAATCAGCCAACATTATTCCATGAGTGCCGCCGAAACATGGACAGTTCTTGGTGCTTGTGCGTCTGCTATAGGTGTGTATCATGTGGCATTAAAGGCATTTGAACAGGCTCTTGTTCATTCGCCTGGGTCGCTTCGGACGTTGCTTGGATGGAGCCATTCGCTCCGTATGCAAGACGTGAACATCAACGAGACAGTCGGGTGTCAGGCGGCACTTCAGCGGCTCACCGCATCGCTTGAACAATTTCCGGAACTAGCCAAGCTGGCGGATTATTTCAAGGAGCTCACCGAATGCTACCTCCTTGTGAATTTGAACGAGGCGGCGCTGCATGCGGCGCAACAAGCTATTCAATTACAGCCCGAGGATGCAACTCTTTTCCTTCTTCTGGCGCAGGCGCTCATCCGAATGGGGTTGCGTCAGCAGGCTGCGGCGCTGTTGCAGCACTGTCTCAAGCTCTTGCCCAAGTCATTGCAGCTTTTTGCCCCAGCAGATGTTGAAACCGCCCGAACCGCTCATGCAGAATTGGCGGCCATTGCTGCTGCTGAGGGAAACATCGAGTCGTCCATAAACGAATTAACTGCGACATTGATGTTGCCGCCGCCGCCTTTCTCTAGAATTAATGAACATATCGCCCTCTGGTGTGCGTTGGCCACGGCATTGGAGCGCGCCAACAAGATTCCGGAGGCCTTGGATGCCTGCGAGCGCGCTGAGCTTGCTGTTGGAGCTCTGCCACGCATTTTGATTACCCATGCGTACTTGCTCTTGCTCGACGAGCTGAAACCAAGGGCCGAACAAGCTGTTCACTTATTGACCCGGGTCGTTGAACTGGAGCCACCTGCTTTGCCTAAGCCCAAGGATCAAGAGGGTCGCGAAATCCCCAACGAAGACACCCTGGGCGATTTCTTACCATGGTGTCTTTTGGGGAAAGCATACACTTTACTCGACTCGCCCAGGGCAGCTTACGACTCGTACCAGATTGCGTTGAGACGTGCCGATGGCTCTCCAATCACTTGGTTGGCTGTGGGAAAGCTCTACCTCGAGTTGAAACAGCTTCCTGACGCGTTGGCCGCATATTCACAGGCGTTGCGGCTTCAATTGAACGAAAATTCCCCGGGAACTGCCGCGGCATGGGATGGTTTAAGCTGTGTCTACGAACGTTGCGATGACCAGCTTGGGGATGCCGCAGATGCGTGCTCGCGTGCTGCCATGTGTTTCCAAGCATATGGAGACTCCAAGAGTGCCGAGTTTTACGAAAGCAGAGCGAAGAATTTGAGACTAGCTGCACAGGGAAAAGCACCTGTGCCAGAATGGAGTGAGCCAGTGGGCGTGCCAAACTATTTCCTCCGTGATCTCGTGAACTTACTTCCCAACGAGCGGATCGCCATTGTGCGCAACACAGCGAAGCGAGGCATGGGCGAGAATGTTCCTCTGAAGTCACCCGATGTGCACCTTGCAACGTCTGTTCCGCTGGATATGCTGCAACAACTACAACAAGGAGAGGCGTCACACCAGCAGGCCAAACAAGAAGCGCAAAGTCTACAAGCCCAGCAACAAGCCCAGCAACAAGCCCAGCAACTAGCCCAGCAACAGCAGGCACAGTCTGAACAGCTTCATCAACATCAACAACATCAGGCTCGAGCTCAAAGCCAAACACAATCCGACGCTCAAATCCAAGCACAAACACAAGCCCAAGCTCAACAGCACAGGTATCAAAGTCCTGCTATGGGCACTCCCTATTCTGGCCGGCAGCCACTTGCATATGAATCGGTGTCTAGAGGAGGTCCGGTGGCTGAGACGCCTTCACCGGGCCAGTCTCAATATGTGCACTCTGCTTCCCCAGCACAATCGATTGCAACCCGAATGGAAGGTCAGACACTGGGATACGCTCCGCTGCCTTTCAAGCCCGATACAAAGCTGCCCGTGCCAGCGCCACCACTAATTCAGAATTCCGGGAGACATTATTGGCAAGGCCATGATCAGCCGGGTAGTCCCTCGCATCCAATCATGAGAGGTCCTCCTCCGCTTCTGGGTCAATATGGCCTGCCGCATGCTGGTATGTTATCTTCGTCTTCGGGAGCCCAGCCCTCAGGTGGACCTCATCGCTCACCCGCCGCTCTTCCACAGGTGACTGCTGAAGGGTACCCTGTGGGAATGCAACCTGCGTATGGATATGGCCAATATTTGCCTGTTCATGGTGGAATGATGGCTCAGGTGCCATACAGTGGTCACTGGCGCCGGTGAATAGAAAGGGTCTGCTTGAATAGTTGAACGGATGGTGCTTCCACGTTGAAGGTGCTACAGTTGTGGGACTGGAAAACAGGTCTTTGATTCTTTCCACACAGGAAGAAGATGCCTGGGAGCAAATTGAAACTCTTGAAACCCGCTGACGAGGAAGCAATGCAGAAGATGGATGAGCGACGGTCACAATCACGTTCGAGGAAGAACAAATTGGGTTCTTTCGCATTGTGCGTGAGGAAAGTACGCTCTCGTTGCTGATGGCTTTTTTGCCGAATCCAAAAAGGGAGGCAGCTAACTGTACCAAGTTACGATGCTACCGCTTATCACACTGTGTGTTTATAGTTCAAGCACACGCGTTGGCCTGGGAATGTTCGAAACATTCGTCGATGAGCATATCGCACGGTTGACTTGTTAGCGAAGGGTTCTCATCAAATATTTATATGTGTATAGATGTATATACGTAGTATGCTGACATTTCATGGTCTTTCCGAGGTCCAAACTTTGCCCAAATCTTCCCACGAGGCTTCAAACACTTTTGTTCCGTCTAGAAACCGCCCCGTTTCCCTCAATGAATACAATTTTACAAGCGATTGGAGAATTTGGCGCCCCTTGCCGTCCATGATTATTCCACCAGTATCGGCACTCAATATAGGCAACACGTCGCCTGAACTGTCGCCAAAATAAGTCAAACACAGATTGGGATGCTTGGATTTGATGGCCCGCATTTCCTTTACTTTATCCCAGCCTGTCCGAATATCGACACAGGGATCGAAATTTCCGGTTGTTCTGCCGTGTTCGTCGGTTTCCAAATCATTCGCCAAAATAGTCACATTCTCCACTCCGTGAAGACTCAAAACCGCCTCAATAAGGCGTTTACACCAGTTTACGCTTAGCACGTATACCGGACATTCTAACCCACGTACAAAGTCTACGAAACCTGGCCTTAGCTCCACCAAAGGAGCCAAAGACACAAAGCGTTGGATAGGAAAGCCCTTGAAGTAGCCCGTTTGTTCAAGTTCCCTCACAGAAGAAAGTTCCACACCTCTCATGCCCTTCTGAAACGCCTCCTCAGCACTGTGCGAGTCCCGTTTACCACAACCCCGGGAACATCCGGAAACATAGGCTTGATAAGCCTCCAGGTATACCTTGGAATAGTGGCTGAAAGGCGGCATGTCACTGCATTCAATGCGGGTTGCGGCTCCCGCAATAAGCCCCGTGGTGTCGTTTACTGTTGCTGTTTCGTCCCAATCCGTGACGAATATCCAGCTTTGGCCTACCGGAGGCGATTGCTTCAAGCATGCCACCGGCCGAGGGTTAGCAAGCATATCCAAATCGGCCACCGTGACAGTGAAGAAACAGCGGGTTTTTTTTTGGATCCACGGGTGTGCACGTTAGCGCCTGATGGAAGTGATGAATGCGCAACCTGAACATGACTGCTCCCTTCCGTTTGCTGTGCAAGACGCGGACATCTGCCAAGACTTGGACAGCATATATTCTTCGTTTCCGAGACTGTACTACTGAGAAGTTTACCATACTGGTTTGAGGTTTATCTTTTGGGGGTTATCTTTTGGGTGTTATCTTTTGGGGGTCTGATTCTTTCGACTCTTTATCTGTGGGTCACGTTCTTTCTATTCACGTCATTTTCATGGTTCAGGCTCTCGGCGAGTTGGGCAATGTCAAGTCCGACCAGTTTATGGAAGAGGTCCAGGAAAACCTCAGTCCGGATCAATTGGGAAACGTGGTTGTTGTTCCGGAAAAACACGGCAACCATCTTTCCAGCAGGATTATTTCCCATGGCAGTGGCGATAAAAAAGGCCATGAGGTAGTTCCCCCTGACCAGATTGATAAAACTGGAAAGACGGAGAATAAGGGTAAATTCGAGGGAAAGACTGAGAATAAGGGTAAATTCGAGGGGAAGACTGAGGTCAATGCTGGAAAGTTCGAGGGAACCACTGGCGTACCCAAAAACTAGTTCGAGCAAAGAGTATGTCCCCCTTCTTTTTAAAGATCTTCCGACATTAACGCATTGACGAGGAAATATAAATAGTAACAAAATGCGAGATTTAATGTGGCACTCCCACAGCATAAAAACACCGTCCCAGTAATACAGGGAGTGCGCCTCTTAATCACGAATCCAGGCCAACGACTGAAAGCCAACATGAATATCTTCTCGTACGATTTTTTTCTTTCTCTTTTTAATTTCGTTTTCTTCTTATAAGATGTTGCATTTTTTTTCGGAGCATTGATTTCTGCCTCTCTTTTCTTTTCTTGTCTTTTCGTCTTGCATAGTGCAATCTCTACCCAACCTATGGTCAGTGTGGAATTGGAAATTACCCTTTTAGGCAATGGTAGATATCTAATCGTGACTGCATCCCCACGACCGTCACATACAAATACCACCGATTTCCAACCAGTACTTGCAACGTCATGTAAACACTAAACGCATCGTATTTTTACCAATCCCAATGTCAGAACTCACATCAACTACGCCAAAAAACACCCCCGATTTTAACGAGAAGGACAAACCCTCGCAAGAGGATATGGACACGCTAGAGAATTCAGTACACAAAATATTAAACCCCAATGGAGACCACCCCGAGGTCTCTGGGTACATCAGCAGCACTTTCAGCTATATACTGGGAATGCTAGATAAGGTGGCCAAGGCAGAAGATAAAGATGCGGCCATAAATGAGATCACGCTGGATTTGCAGCAAAAATTCGAAGGTTGGGCTAGAAAACAGGAGGTGGCACAGGAGAATAAGTAGCCAGAGGGTTTTGAAAGGAGACACTTGGGGAAGACCAACTAGAAGGGTTTGTGGTGACTGTCTTGATGCTGATTGAAAGGGCAGTAGTGGGGAGTAAGTGAGAAGTAAGTGAGACATGACGTTACAGAGAATCAAAACGATGACTCACTGTGGGGATTATCACTGGGTTTGTAGCCAAACTACGGACTTGAAGATTAGTCCTTGACAGTTTTAGACGAGTTTTTTTACCCGCCAAGAGTGTACTAAGAGTGACTGATTATGATATCACTTTCGGTCATCCGAATTGCCTCATAAACGACCATCAGATAACAGTCATGGCACGTGAATATCCCACAAAAAAGAAGTCCTTGTTTTTACACCAACTAAGAAAATTGAGCCCTCTCTTCAACCCCCAAGACACTTTCCTTAATGTACACAATCTCTATATCCATAACAGGTATGCTCATCTGAAACGGACTCAAACCATGTGTTTTTTTCAATCTAGATAGGTGAGCAGAGCAACCGGGAAGTTGAATCACCGGCCACTGGTTTGGAGTAGTAGCTCCGCCCCAACACCCGCAGGTAATCTACAGATAGTTTTGTGTCAAAAAATATTGATATTTATTGGTGGAGTTAAAGGGTACATTTTAGAAGAGCGCGTTCGCATGGGCATTTATACCTGATGAGGGCGTGCATACAAGACACGAAGTGGTTAGTTAGGGCTGGCTAGCGGGTCAGCAATTCCATGATATTACGCAATTTGTGGAAATTTTGCCTCTCGGAAAATAGTTGCTGGGAATGTTTGTTTCTGCAAATTTCTCCAAAACGACTTCAATATAAGTTTTCCGCTGAATTTGGCTCACCCCATTGAGGGCATCGGGCTGCGCACGACCTCTGCACATGTAAGTACGCTGTATCACCTAATAAATTACTACTTCACCAACAAACATGAGTCAAGTGCCCGCGTGGAAGCGTATTGGGCTTAAGGTCAAAGAGGACGTCACAGAAGAGCCAATCGCTTCAGCTACACATTTCGATGGGTCCAAACTTACCAACAAAATCGCCAAGAAACTCAACAAAAAGAGACAGTTACCCGAGGACAGCAATGGCGGTGCTAAAAAGCCACCAAAACGAGTGAAATTGCCAAAGTCAGAGAGAGGACCTCCTCCGGAAAAAGACCACTATGCATATTTGAAGCAATTTACCCATGATAAGGATAACTGGAAGTTCAGCAAGCAGAAACAGAACTGGCTACTAAAGAACATTGAAAATGTCCCTGAGAAGTACGAAACAGAGCTCATTGCATACTTCGAGGATATCCAGGGTGGGGCCCGGACCCGCGTAGAGCAGGATTTGCGTGATGTTGTGGAACGCTGGAACGCATACACCAAATTCCTCGAAGAAAAACTCAATGCTGAGTTGTATGGAGAGAAAAACGACAAAAGTGAAGATGATTCGGAGGATTCTGAGGCTAAAAAAGCCGAGGCTGCGGCGAAGGCGAAAGCCCCAACCCATGAGTATGCTCTTAGATGTCAAAAGCTTCTCAGCGCCATGCTTGAAGAGCCTGTCCATTTAGAAGGAGCGACTCCAAACGAGACCCAAAGCGAATCTCAGAATGAAGCCAAAGCGGAAGAAGCAACACCATCGAGCGATGGAGAACACCTGAAAGAAGAAGAAAATGAAGACAATTTGATCATTGAAGACGTGGAAGTGGAAGAATATGATCTGAAAGAGCCGGGTCGAGACGAGACAAAAGAGGCAGCGTCTTCGGTCGTGCTTGGCGGTGTTGAGAATCAGCTGAATAAAGAACAGGAGGAGAAGGAGGAGAAGGAGGAGAAGGAGGAGAAGGAAAAGAAGGAAAAGAAGGAAAAGAAGGAAAAGAAGGAAAAGAAGGAAAAGAAGGAAAAGAAGGAAAAGAAGGAAAAGAAGGAAAAGAAAGAGAAGAAGGAGAAGAAGGAGAAGAAAGAGAAGAAGGAGAAGAAGAAACACGCGTAAGTCCCATCACTATAGCATATTCACACTAGAAAAGCATTTCATCATCATCCACTTAATAATTTTTGCCGCATTTTTCAGTTCCCAATTTTCTCTGCGAATGTTCTCACTTACTTACTTCTTCTTTCGACCCGCTTATATTGCACCCGTACACCCACATGTGCTACCGCAGCCGATTTAAGGCTCCACATCCAATCTATACCTTTTAAAGACGACACCAATTTCACACAAAAGCGTGTTTTTTTGGCCGTGAATACTGTCCAGCTCAAACAGGATCCATTACACACCGAATTTCCAAAAAGACGCCACTTTTCGCCCCGAAATACACCCACTTTAGCCATGTCTTCAATCAACATGCGTCAACTAGAGGATAGGGCCAGAGATGTTGACCCTGATCTCCGATACATGGCACTAGAAGACTTCCAAAAGTTCTTGACAGTATCGAAAACACCGCAGCTCCAAAAAGTGGCCTTTTTTGTGCCGATTTTGTTTCAATTGCTCAACGATTCGGCGACCGAGGTGCAAAACCAGGCAGTCAAGTCTTTTGCTCCCTTGATCTACCACTTAGACGACGAAATCGTGGCAAAGATCATCGCAGACTTGTACTCTAAGGTCGAGGCGACGGCCAATGACTCGAAGTTTTCCACTTCTGTGCCCACGCTTGCCCTCAGGGGTATCTTTAGTGACTCTAATTCGCGTTTTAACCAAAAACTCTCGAGGGCGGCCTTTGACTCGTTACTCCCGCGAATATTCGCCGCTAATCTGGCCATGACAATCGATAAAATCGAAATCTGTATTGATATAATCAAATCCTTGGGGTCGGCGCTTAGTTTTAGCGAGCTTTTGTCGTTAGCCACATCGCTTATTTCAGCAGCTTTCAAGGAAAAGGGAATCATCGGAAAAAGATCCATTATTGCTGTTGATGCGTGTCTTGGATACGTTCCACATGCCTCACAGCAGCAGACCGGCCCACAAGTGCAATTCTATGATAAGGTTATTCAGGATATTGTGTCTCTGCACAAACAAAGTTCTGATTCAGCATATTCTTCCGACGTGTTCTTCACATTGCTTCAGGTGATTCTTGCACAGGCTGGTGCTTTGAATGCCGTGTCCGAAAGTTCAATGAGCAGTATTTTCCAGGCAGTCTTATCTGGGCTAGAGCTTGATAAACTCGCTGATGAAGTGGATGCGGAAGATTTGGATATCGACGAGTTGATGCAAACGAATTTAGTCCGTGAAAACGCTTTGATCACTTTATCACATCTTGTTCCTTGCTTTTCCGCCGACTCTTTCTTACATTATTACGCGTCCCAGGTGTTCGCTGTGATCGACAAGTTCATAGATTATGATCCATTGGCCTACGGAGAATCGGACGACGAGGCAGATGTGGGCGAAGAATCAGGGCTCGATTTCTCGGACGATGAGGAAATCGAGCAGTTTGAAACCACCGGCGAAAATGACGCTCTTGCTGCCAAATTGAGATTGCTGGCTCTTCTGGTGACGAAAAAAATGCTTCAAAATCTTCTGGCGGTCTTGCTGACCTTTCTCAGTGAAGGTATCGCCACCAAAGTGATCGAGCGTATCAGCGATAAGTCGGAGGTAGTGTCCAACGAAGCAATAGCTACCTCAGTGGTTCTTATTAGACAGTCGGCAAGCTCTTTTCGAACCACTAGACATCGCTCGAACTCCGACGTCAGTATGGCCACCGAAAGTTGCGACCAATCACCATATTCGGTGGTGGCTAGGGAATATACTGGTCTCCTTGAAGAAAAAATCTTGTCAATTCTTCTAACGCCAAAGCATTTGTCAAGATTCTCAAGTACCAAGGTTTTGATCGAGTCACTTATCGTCGCGTTTGCCCATGAGCTTTCCGAAGCGTTCTTGGACCAGTTTGCCCAAGCTCTTTCTGAGCTTAAGCTTTCGTCAAAGACGTTTCCAGAGATTGTGAAAACATATAAGGTGATCCTTGAATGTTATGACTTTAGTCAAATACCTGTCGATTTGATTGACTATATGATTGACGATCTCGGCGAATCTCTAATGGTGTCATCCACTTATCATAGCGTGGTTGCAGATGTTCTTCTGGTTTGCGGAGCTCTCTACAAAAAGGCGCCTCCAACCCCAGAGTACGCTTCCATTATGAACACAAGATTCTTCCCTGCGATTGTTCAAAATCTTCGCAAGAAGGAGTTTAGTGGAGATATTCGCCAGCGGTTGCTTGAGTCTTTGGCCGACCTCATTATTCATGTGGATTTGAGCGGCGAAAACTCTCATGAGGCTGTTTCCATTTTCCAGGAAAGTTTCAATCAGGAGGTGGCTGTGAGTTTTGCCATTGAGACCATGATCCGAGTCTGTGAGCGCAAGCCTCAGTTATTTGAGTCTGTGGAGTTTTGTCAGGCTTGTGTGGAGAAACTCACTGCTTATTTGGGCTCGAGTGATTCTTCTATGTACCTCTGCTCGTTGTCGCTAATGAACATGATATTTGAGAAGACGAATTTCACGCCTTCTGTGGAAAAGATCAGTGCATTGAGGGACATTCTCTTCGATTTGATGAGAGGCTCCAATGACTACAAGTTCCTCGGCAAGTGTTTATTGATCTTAGGTCACAGCATGAAGAGTATTCCGGCAGATGAAGCATTTATACTTTCGCTTTTCACGCAAGTTATAAATGAGAAGTTTTCTGACTCTGATGACTTTGATTTGAAGCCTCTTGAATATTTGATCAGCCAAGTGTCAACTTATAACCAGGTGGGTAGCAAGAAGCTTTTCGCCTTTGGCAGACAAACGCTCATCTTGAAGAACTTTATTAGTGCAAAGGTAATGGCGTCGGTGTGCCTTCATTCTGGGCTTGATGAAGAAATTCTTGGCATTGAAAAAGAATTATTCTCATACATTCAGGCCCCTAATACTTTGGCTTCTCCTGACATCATTGTTTTCGACATTCATTTCTTGGGTTGTATTGCAGCCCACGGGGTGATGAAAAACATATCTTTTGCAGATTTGTTTGAAATCCCAAAGAAAGAATCCAACGACCAAATCTGCTTGGCTGCAGCAAGAGCTATGGGATTATACATCTCCAGAGATTTGGGAACTCACATGCCAATTCTCTTGCGTTGTTATCAGGAAGCCAGTCTACAAAATGACGAAAAAAGAGTTCTCTACTTGGTGGCCTTCAAACAACTTCTAAGGGAAGGGTCTTCGTCCCTTGATATCAGTGCACTCAGAAACATTTGGGAAGGTCTTTTCCAGGTTATTTCTACGAAACTGGGGCAGTTAACACATAAGGAAGTGCTGGAGTTGAAACTAGCAGGCGACGTTCTCAGTTCCGTGACAAAATGTGACGCAGATGGTGAGTACCAACGCAAGTTCATGCAAATTATTGATGGAATCGATGGCAGTACTCAAAGAGAACATCTTCTCTACACTGTGGTTGTCATCATGAAGAACAGTCTAGCAGAGGCCAGTGAAGATTATGAAGTTCTGTTGATCGAAAGGATTTTGCCTTATCTCGCGGTGAACAACCTCGAATTGAAACTGGCCATAGTCAGTACTTTACTCACGGGAATCTACAACAAGTCTGAGGCATTTGCACCAATTTTGAACACAGTGATTTTGCCTGCCATCTACCAAGAGCTTTCAGCCAAAGAGGAGTTCAAAAAAATCATTCCTATGGGCCCATACAAGTACGTTGTGGACGAAGGGCTCGAGGTGCGAAAGTTGAGTTATGAGCTCATTAGCGCAATATTGAACTTAAGTAATAGCAAGGTTCATGATGCCCCTTGCGTTGTGGACGAGGTCAAGGTATTTGAGGTGTTACTGGAAAAAGGTTTGAAGGATCAGGAAAATGAAATCATCAACTCGACAGTCGAGAATTTGATTCAAATCATTCGCAAAAATGATGGCGTGCTTGGGAAAATGGCCAATCCGCAACAAATGATTGCCTCGCTCTCCAAAATCATGAACCGGAAATTGCGGAGTAAGGCAAGCACCCAAGAAACAGAGGGCTTCGAAGACACTTTGCGCTCGATTATCAAATTGTCCAAAGTTCTTAACGAGTACTTTGCAAGAACAAAGTCCGTCAACAACGAGTGGATGACTTATTACCAAGAGCTAAAAAGCAAGCATCATATACTATTCAGTGCGGTGGAGTCTTGAAAGCGGAATTTTTCTGCTGCTGCCAAGTGCACATTCGGCAACACTGTCATGCATACAGCGCCAAGGTCCAGGTGTTCCTGCACCCAAACATGATTCCAAATGCGGCAAATGTGGGGAATCGCAAGCCGGAGAAAATACCTGCGGTGACAGTGGATATAAAGCCATGGGAAATCGGGTTGTTCATTCCGGGTTTCTGGAACGCCATCTGAAAACTCATTTCAGAATCAGTTTCGTTTTCTTACCCAAACAAATCAGACTTTCGTTCCAATATTGCCTTCGCATCCATGAACCAACCATCAACCCAACCAACAGCCCAAGAAACCAATGTCATAGGTACACCACCTGTCAAGTGTCACGGAATTATATCTTCAGTTGTTCATCGTGGCTTGGTTATCTTTTATTGGTATCTCGTGCTTGTGAAACACGTTTGGGACCGGCTCGCGGAGTTTATCGACCGTGTGCTTCTTGGCCTACATTATTATTGCGGGTTGGTCTACTCGGCGGTTGAGTCCGCCATTGAATTTTCGAAGAACGTGGGCCACTATTTGGACCTTCTAAGAAAGGTTTTCCAGTATCGCATGTATAAAAACATCAACTGAAAGTTAGTTGGCCCCGCATTGTTGTGCATGCGCGCCAATTTGCTGACGGTGGCTAATGCCGGATGACCAAAGCCTGTTGTATACAAGAAGTGATGATTTATTGTTGATTCGAACACTGGAGAAGGGGTGTTGTGTGAAGGGCAGGAATATGGCGGAAGTGAAGAGTGAAATCTAATTAACTGCCCACTAAAAGGTTCAGAAGAGCCAATCATGTTCATGATTTGAAAATGCGTGCGTTTGTTATTGTGGATCGATCTACTGCGCCATTCACAGGAATTGGCTTTCACTCATTTTATGAAAGAACGTTTGAGAACGCTCTGAGATATAACCCATGAGTGGGGTTGTGCAGAATAGTGCTAAACGCCGTTCTAAGAAGCAGGCTTCGGTGCCACAATATTGCTCTCTGATGGGTCAGACCAGTTAGTATATGCACATGGTGGATCTCAACTAGTGAGACCTAAGGACGTAATAGTGGATTTTTCTCAATTTATCTATATGTAGTTCATTCATTTTGAGTGGTGACGTTTTTCCACCACAAGTAACGAAAATACGTGGTCGTTGCAAGAAATATTCTTAAACCAGTTACATGTCCAGATTCCCAAGGGTTTAAGCAATTTTTCGGTTCTGGTCAGTGTTTTGGAGGTCTTGCTATTTTCGTATTTCTGTATTGCAAGGTGTCCGATCTAGCCAAGTTGCAATTAACGGACTAACAATTGGTGCCTGCGATAGTGGCCATCGGCCAATGGAAACAATCCTAGAAATATGCTCATTACTATCATTGTAGTTAGCTGTCGGTTGGAACCTCCAACTATATAGTGACCAATTTTTCCATATCAAGTGTTGGAAAGCCAAGCTGGTTTCAATAGAGGTTTTTTGTTTCTTTTTTTTGTTTTTTTAAAGAAACATCGTATTACAGAGATGCCCCTTGAATGCCTCACTCCAGACATAGTGAAGAACTTTGTCAGCATCTAGATATCCAGAGGGAACCACTTGCTCCCGGAAAACGCCCCTAAAGGATCCCGAAAGAGAAAGCTGAAGCGTCTTTTATTGGCTCTTTACTCCGCTACTCTCTTTTTTATTTATTCGGCTCCTGTTTTCATCCAATTGAATGAACAATTCCGCTCATGGTTTCTTTCACGAAGTGCATGGTCTTTGGTAATCACAAGGCTATCTATTGATTTGTTTTTTTTTTTTGAAAGAAACATCATATTGCAGAATTATTGAGGCCGGCCTCATCAGATGTATTTTTTTGATTCTCCTGATAGCCTGCAAACCCTACTATATAAGCACACAAAGAGAAAATACATGTGGCACCAGTCCAATATATCCCTCTATACCTTCCCCAGGCGTGAAACTGAAATTCGGGCGTGTGGTCTAGTGGTATGATTCTCGCTTTGGGTGGCCGCGGTTTTCAACTGCGGAAACGAAATTGTGAGAGGCCCTGGGTTCAATTCCCAGTATGCCCCGAATACTTTTTGTTGATCTTTCTTCTTTTTTCTTATTATACACCACAGTCCCTCTTAAAACCACCGCCGCCCCCTTAATCCGCCCCCTTAAATCCACACATTAGCGGCGATGCCATGATTCGTAGCCAACTATATGTTCATGCTCTCTATACATCCATCTATGACGAGGCTCCAAGCTCTGCCTTGACCCAACCTTCAAGCCCTCCCTTGACAATAATATCTTGTAGGTTTGTGCCCAACTCTCCCACCTTCTGCTGCAACACTACTTGTCCATCGGCATCAGTAACCGTCACCAAGGCCTTGGTGACATCATATTTCAACGTCCATCCAGTCCGTATCGTCAACTCATTGGATCCCCGGTACTTTTCCCGCAACATGTTGATGAGTGCCGGGATCTCCAACGTCAACAACGCGTTGTTGATGGAGTTTCTCGAGAAAATATTACCGAACGAGCCGGCCACCACCATCTTCATACCCTTGGCCAAAATGGCCGTGGCGGCTTGTTCTCGCGACGACCCCGTGCCGAAGTTGTACCCAGAAATAATGATATCGCTGGCCTTGGTCTTGTTGCGGAACTCGGCGTCGTAGTTTTCCATGCACACCTCGGCCATCTTCTCCTTCGAGATGTCATCCTGGTACGTATACTTGCCTGGATATATACCGTCGGTGTTGATGTTATCGGCATCACACAAGATCAACTCGCCCTCGATCGATTTCGGGAACCCGTCCAAAACCTCGACTGCCGCGTCCGTATCCGTGGGAACTTGAGAGGAAGCCGTCTCGATCGATTTGACGATTTCGTGGTTGGGCTTAACCGGGTGCCCGGCCAATTCCTCAGGTCCACCGATACGGCCCAAGACGGCGGACGCTGCCACAACCTCGGGTGACGCCAAGTATGCCAACGCGTCCTTGGACCCCATACGGCCCTTGAAATTCCGGTTGGTGGCGGAGATTCCCACCTCACCATCCTCCAAAAGCCCCTTTCCAAGACCAATACAGGGCCCACATCCGGCCGGAAGCGGCCTTGCACCGGCGTCTAAAATCGCCTTCCAGTACCCCATGGCCTCAGCGTCCTTTTGCACGTTGGAAGACGCGGCAGCCACGTAGAACTCGACGCCTTCGGCCACTTTATGGCCTTTGATGATTTCCGCCGCAGCCTTGATATCGCTCAACCGCGAGTTGGTGCACGAAACCAAGTATGCCTTGTTGATCCGGATATCCTTTTGTACCAAGTCGTAGAGCGAGTTGGACACCTTGACCGAGTTGGGGCCTGAAACGTATGGGGCAAGTGACGATAAGTCCACCGTCAAGTGTTTAGCGTAAACGGCATCGGGATCCGATTCCACGCGGTTTTTCTCGAGACTGGCCACGGTGTTTTCGTTCACCCGAGGGTGTGGCTGGGCCAACTTCTTCACTCGGTGCTTGTAGAAATCAACCAAAACATCATCCACCGGGAAAAGACCCAGAAGTGCCCCCCATTCCGTGGTCATGTTGGCTATGGTCAAGCGGTAGTCCACAGGCAACTTGTGCACGCCGTCGCCCACAAACTCAATCGCGTGGTTGAGCACCTCGTCCTTGTTAAAAAGACCACACAAGGCCACTATCACATCTTTTCCTGTTACGCCGGGTTGCAACTGGTCTTTCAACTCGACTCGGGCCACCGGCGGGATCTGCCACCACGTCTGGCCCGTGGCCCAGATCGACGCGGCATCCGTACGCACAATCGGCGTTCCAAGCGCCCCTACTCCTCCATAAGTGTTGGAATGCGAATCCGAAGCCACACTCAAATTCATCGGAAACGCATATCCTTCCTCGATCATGATCTGATGGCCAATGCCTCGGCCTGCAGGATAGAAATCGATCCCCTGCTCACGAGCAAACCTCTCGATGTTCTGGTACTTCTCCAAATTCTTTGGTGACGTGTTTTGCACGTCGTGGTCCAACGTACATACAATCTGCCGGTTATCCTTGACTTTGGACGCGCCAAGCCCCATGAACTTTGTGGCCACGGGCCACGAGTTGTCGTGCGACATACAATGGGCCGGTTTAATCGTCACATAGTCGCCACTAAACACCTTTTTACCGGCGGGCAACCCAACAGCATACTTTTGCACGATTTTCTCGGTGAGATTCTGGCCCCGGAGCAGTGCTGCCGACGAGGCAAACCCACGTGACCTTATGCGAAGCGTCCAAGAACGTAGCATGGCAATATTGGCGATGTGACGGTTTTTTTTTGGAAAGAAATGTCTTTATGAAAGAAAATGCTTGGACGGGAAAAGAATTCCACGGTGGTTTGAGCCTGAAAATTTCTTGCTTCCAGGTGACGCACCTGCATGCGCCGATAACGATATCAGGTGTTTACGGGCCCGAGCACGCACGCCAATGAGTCAGAGCATTAGTGCCGCGTTTCATTGGACCTTTTTTCGATCTCCGCGAGGAAGTGCCTGGGCTTCTGAGATAGGGCCTCTGGAACTCTCCGGCCCGCGCACGTGACCAGCCCCAACTTTCTACCTTTCTTCAAAGTCTGGTTCTTCGTGAACGTGGAGGGTCACATCTTATTAGATTGAGTGTTTTCTGGTTTCATGTGTCTGGGTAGTTCGTATTTTGTATTTGGGAAATTCAATTTCGGCAAGTTCGGCCTCTTTAGCTGAAGCATATGATACTCGAACACTGAGTTGGACTAAGCTGGACTAAGTGGACTAAGTGGACTAAGTTGCACTGACTCATGTTTCGAAAACCGATAAAAAAATCATCTCCCTGTAAGTAATTGACGAAAAGATTGAAGAATTTTGGATTAAACAACCATGGCCTGCTCCCCTCAATGAGTTTGTAGCAGGTCCAAAATAGACAGATGGAGTATCCGCAGCTGTAGTCTCACACTGGTTTATGCGCAGAGGTTCGAATCCAGTTCAGGTGTCATTTTCTCACTATTTGTGTATCAATATGGGATATTGATTGTTCGAAAAGTTAAACTATTGGCCCGCTTTATATTCTAAGATTCGTCTTAATTTGGGATAAAAAATAAAAAATAAAATGCTGACCATTCGTCATTCATTGATTGACTAAATTATGCCGGCAGTTCATACCCACTTGATCAGAGAATCTGTGTATTGTTCGCGTGCACTTGCTGTCGAAGTAAGATAAAATATTGCCTTGAGACCGTAGTGTTAAAGCAATTAAATAAAGCGGAGAACCCTTCTCTTCAAGTAAAATGATGGGCTTGCTAATAATATAGTCAGTAAAAGGTGTAATTAAAAGGTGTAATTATGGGGTTGTTACAGGGTCCTCACTTGGGCTCTTCTCAAACATGATAGTATTTAAACTGATTGGCTTCCTTTAATCGTAAAACTGCTGACTTATGTAGCATACATGAGTAGTGAGTGACCACTCACAGTTATCACATTGTTTGAACATGCCAGAAGCGACATTTGAAAAGCCATAAATGATCATGCACTATTTGCAGCGCAAGCTTGCGCGGATCACCTCCAATAGTTGCCAATACTATAAACGCGACGAAATAATTTGCCTGATATTCCGTTCGTGTGGTATCGACCATATAAAAAAACAGGATATTTCTTACTGGAAAGGAAAATTGTAACTTAACTCAAGGGGTTGTGAATAACGATGGCGCCAACTTAACTTTCAACTCATTGCGAGACACAGGCGTGCCCAGATTGTGGGTTTCAAAACGAGCTAGAGCTTCAAGACAGCTCTTTAACTGTTAACCTTATTAGAGAGGGAAGAGTAAATCTGAACAACGAGGAAGCAAAAAGTAAAGGATAGTTGAAAACATTCACAAGCCTGGCAATTTAAACAAAAGAAATGTTATTTTTAAAAACGAGTTTTCCTATCATCACAATTCTGAGGTGAATGTTTCTAAAAAAATCAGTTTTAATCTTAAGAAACATGAATTGGAAGAGAAAATAGGGTGTTTCACAGCGTTGGCTACTTATAACTTTGCTCATAGACGTTTTATGAGAGAACAGATCAGATTTGTGGAATCAAAACAAAGTTTCTAAAAAGTTTCTATATCATGGACTCACTGCTTTTTTTTTTTCTTCTTTTTGCAGCACACCTACTTTCATCAACCTGTGCAGCCGCGAAATCTGGGGTAACTACACCGAACGATACACCAAACGAACAGAGCCAAACGTTCCCATCTTGTTTCAGGAACTAACCCTATCTGATACAGGCTGGCCAACTAAAACCTTGACTGCTCCATAAAAGAACGGATTGGCTCTTATAAGTGTGGTGGCCATGTCCTTACTGGTGTACGGGTGTTTCCCCAGGTCTGAAACCTGGTCTCAAATGTTTCTGGATCACATTTATCAGTTCTTTCCCTCGTGAACTATATATGATTTTACCACTTCTTCTCGGCACTGTGGTGTCCAGCTCGTATGTTGCTGCCATAAAAGTAGCCGTTCCAGAAAACATTAAAGGCCGAGAAAGAAACGATCCCTCAGTCATTCGCTTTAGAGTCAGGCGCGTTTTATGGCTTTGCCTGTTTTTGATGCTTACCATTCCTCCAATTTCCGCCCACCTAAAAGAAGGATCCAGCACACTAGCGGAGTTAAAACACTTGGGGCTTATCCCCGGGCTCACTTTCACATACAGTTTAACAACAGATCTTTGTAACGTTGCATTTTCTCTTGCTAAAATATGTGCGCTCTATATGGGGCCGATTTTTCTTTACCTATACACGGAAGCACATAATTGGCGTGCCGACATAAAAGAGAACTTCGGAACAATTCGGGGATTCCGTGATCACGTGTTCGCTCCAATCACTGAAGAATTGGTGTATCGGGCGGCTCTGGTGGCAGTGCTTAAGTCGGTGCTTCTGGAGAAAAGTATAGTATTATACTCTCCACTATTTTTTGGCCTTGCCCATATACACCATGGTTTCAGTTTATATTACGAGGGGAAGTTTCCAATTGCGGCAGCGGTAGCTTCTTCCGGGTTTCAGTTCATTTACACCACACTTTTCGGGATATTGGCCAATACCCTTTATGTCAAATCCGGGTACAACTTGTGGTGTCCTATAGTGGTGCACGCGGTTTGCAACTTGCTAGGATTTCCTTCGTTTGAAATAAAGGAGACACATCCTAGGCTCTTCTATGGCTATATTGCTTTGCTAGTTCTTGGCATGATAACGTTCTGGAGGGTGCTTTAAGGGGTTGAAGAATAGGCCAAAAATCAATTGTGGCCATTAATCAAATATTAGGAAATCGGCAGTTCAGGGCAGTTCAGGGCAGTTCTTCTAATCTCCATTCTCGACTTCAATTCCAGGTTCGAGATTCATAGGCTTGCACGAGCCTACTGGATTGGGGATCTTAATAAAATGCGTTGGGCGGACTTCACCCAGGCGTAGGTCCTTGTTGGTTTAAATTAGTAAACTTGTGAGTTGGAAATTGTGAGGAAAGCCTTTCTGGAGATAGATTGAATATGCATTATAAAGAAGGAGTTTGCTCAAGTTACATTTTTAAAGAAGGTGCTCTTCTTTTCTTGCCTAATAATACCATTAAGTGAAGTGGGGAGTGAACCTATTTGCGGTCTCTGTTGAGACACGTTCCTTTTACTAGGACATGCCAAGCAGAAAATGCAGTAGCATTGATCGGGCAATGGCAAGCTCAAAAGTCTTCTCGCAAAACTTTTGGTGTAGTAATTACAGGAAAAGTCTGAATATACAAGAGTGTATAAGTTTTTAGCTTTCCAGCTTTCTGATATCGTCTAGGGCTGAGTTCTGTTTGTTCCTCTTTCAAACTGTCGAGTATACAATAAATTGGTTTGACCAGCATCCTCGGTGTGGTTTCATTTTTGTGATTTCTTATCAAATTCCAAGCATTACTCGTGGTAGAGTGCTTCAATGACGTTTATCAATTAAAGCCCAACAATTACTCAACCGAGAAAGAGTAGAAGTGTAGAAGGGTAGGAAAAGACAAGAAAAGACAAGAAAAAGACGAAGAGAACAAAAACAGAAAGAACAAAAAAAACAGAAAGAAAAATAAAAACCTCAATAATCAAAAACGCCTTTCACTGACTCTATACGGCTTGGCCAGTTTCCGTCTCGTTGGACAAGATTATTACTGGAAAGACCTGGACCCAACGCCTCATACTTAAATCCATACGGGTGAAGTGAAAGGCGCGTGTGAAATCCGCGTCGCGGCCCTGGCCCCTGACTAAGTGCACCAGTGCACGAGTTGCCCGAGAGAGACCCCCAAGAAGAAAAGACGGCCACGATTTCTGATTTTGTTCTACATTTTTTTGTTTCGTCTTCTTTTGTTATTGTTCTCTTTTCTTACCCATTGAATCGACTTCTTTTTTAAGTTTCTTTTATATTCAATACTCTGTTCAATCCTGACCATCCATCCTCAGTTGCCTTTTTCCCTTGTGGTAGACTTGCTATATTGGTGTCCCCTAAATTCCCGACTCTCTTGCTTTTTTTAGGCCGTGTTCTCAAAGTACTGGCCCGCGAAACACGACACGATTCGCGCTGCTGCAGCTGGCCCACCAGGAACAACAGGAACCGATCGCGAGTTAGCTGCACCGCACTGCACTGCAGAGCTGGGAGCCTGGGACAGCCTGGGAGTTCAACGTCTGCCCAGAAACAACAACAAATAAAAAAAAAAAAAAACAAAGATTCACTGCCAAAAACAAAAGAAAGTCAATATTCCCAATTTCAATACAAAATCTCGGTAAAGACACTCAAACTCTTGACCCAATCTCATCGTATAATCTTCTTCCCCTACTCTCCTCTACTTCTTCTAGTGTCGTTAGGGTTGCGAAGCTCTCAGTGGCAGTTGTCGCAGCTGGGCAACGTGATCTGACATTGGGGCTAGCGCCTGTCGCGCTCGTCGCTCGAACTGCCCTGGAGATTTAGATCCACGCTCACCGGAAATCGAACTTCCATCCCAGGAGAGAGGCACGGGACCTGAGCAGAAGCCGAATATTTTCGGAAAACCACACATAAACAAACCCTTCCCAAGAATTTCCACCAAATTGTTCTGTGGCCTGAGTCTGTTGCGATTATCAGAACCGTTTTGATTGCGAATTTTTATAGTTTCATTTCATTTTTATCGTTTGTTCTTCTCCTCCTGCTTCGTTTTCATACGGGTCTGGCTGATCGGGCTTCTCATATATGCGCTACGCATAGATCCGCACACGAGTACTACCACGACACGTTTCGAAGTCGGTGAAACTAACACACCACACCCGAACATCGAGCTTCTTCCTTCAAATCTGCCATGTCCAGGGTCAAACTGAGGTCGCTGCTGACCTCGCCGGCGAAAAACTCCCCGGCCCACTACGAGTCTGCCGCCCGAGAAATCGAGCAAGAAAAGCAGATGGTGGCTGCGTTGAAACGTCTTTCCATCGGCCACTTGATGAACCTAGATCCGGACATTCCTTCGCTGGACGCGTCCTTTTCGTTTCTCTTGGATAAGGAGCTTCAGGGCGACCCGGGAGTCCATGCAGATGGCCACATTCTGTCTCGACGCGGCACCAATTCGCCAACAGGTACGTCCCCTGAAACTGGGAATTCTCTACATCTGACGTCGCTGTTGCCGCTGGATACAAGCTACAGTGAGTCGCCTCCCCGCTCGCTAAATCATCTGCCTTCTATACTGCTGGAAGAACCGCCTCCCGACGATTTATTATGGGTGCCTGCCAACGTTCACCCAGAAGTGAATCCGCAGCAATTCAAGACCCACGTGAAAACGGCATTTGACGAGATACTAGAACGGAAACTCTCGAGGTCGAAACTGGCGTCTCGGTCCAAGCGCCTGTCGCTTTCCTTATCTACTACCGACGATCACGTAGATAGCAGCGATATGCGGGAACATCCCAACCACCAGGCGGCCCTGCGGGCTTTTGAAACTCCCGAAATGGACGAGATGAAAACCAGAAACCGGCTCAGCAACCCATCGCTCCGAAAATTGACCTCGGAGCTCCAAACAATGTCACGTTTGGCGGGAATGGACTCTAATGATGCTGTAACACTTGCACGCTCATTGTCTACGTCGTCCTTGGGATACAGCGACGTCGAGCGCAATGCCATGGATGAGATTGAAAACGCAAACGGCTTTTCAAACAGTGCCTCGCATGCAGAACTAATGGATCTGGGGTACGAAGAGTCTGTGCGTAATCCGGGCCAACGTTATGATGTGTCTGGACAGTCCACGACGCTACAAGCTTATAGCCCGAACCAATTTCAGCGTGGGCCATATGCCCGCTCAAATTCATCGTACCGAGCGGGAAATAATGACCCTTATATCTACGGCCACGGGCCAGCTGTTGGAGGGCACTCCAACGAGGACTTTTCTCTAAGAAGAAGCCGCAGAATGGACTATAGAAAGAGCCCTGCATCATCCCTGCTGGGCTCGCAGCTTCAAAATAGCAAGGCGGGCAAGTTGGCTCAACTCAGACACAACATTTCAACGTCAAGTATATCGGCGTCTGCTCTCGATCCAACTCGCGATACACTCAGTGGGACGCGTACTGATACTCGCAGTAGCATGCAAAGCATGCACAGCATCAACCCACGAAGCTCACAAGTGCTTTTCAGCTATAGAACCCCTTCGCAGCAGCAGCCTCCGCCAGGCGTTCCCAAGAATATGCCTTTGAAGGTTCAAACCAATTTCGATAGGTCTCCGACCATGCCTTTGGGCTCTTCTTCCAACAGAGCCCCGCCATATAGGTCTGCGGTGACATCCGACTCGTTAGGAAGAAATGTCCAACCTACCAAATATGGCCAGCGCAACTTAACTTCGAAGACCCTTGGTCATGGCCATCCTAATACGGCCAAGGCCCCTTTGCATCACGATCCAAACTATTCTCCAAGACCAGGATACAGAAACTTTTCCCGTGAAAACGAGCCTTTCTCGCCCCAGGGTCACCAGGGATACGCTTATCAAGACGCGCATGAAAAAGTTGTCCCCAGAGTTTCTTCTGGGCCTCATGCTGGACACCGGCAGGTACAAGTTTCTCCAAGCTCGCCTCAAATGAATTCCCCATCAATGAGATTAAGTCTGAGAGAAAGTGCACCCATGCCTCAGAATAAAAACCAAGGCCAACAGACGGAACAGTTTGGTATAAAGCGGTTCTTGCCAAAACCTATGAATGAAGGCTCTACTACTATGAAACAAAGTCCGAAACTTGCGCCTTCGTATCAAGCAGAAATGCTTGGTGTAACTAAAGCTGAAAAGAACACCAAGAGAGACAAGACAAGGGAGCTCAACCAAAATTTAGACTTGTTACGGAACGAAATCAATGAGTTCAAAGAAAGCTTGGCTGCTAAAAACGGCTTTCTGTCTCCAATGATGGAGGAGCTTTCTGGGAAAGGAGGAACCAAAGAAAAAGCCGATCCCAAGGACTTCAGCTTTGATCTCACCCACCAAGATGTGAGCTATGAGGATGTCTTAGGTATTGAGGGCGATGTACTTGAAGAATTGAACAAGTCAAATCCAGATATGGTTGAAGTAGGCAGACCTCAAGACGACTTTACGCATGCTCAGAAGAAGGAACTCAGAATTGAGCCTCTTCTTCAGAATAAAGAGTCCGACGCCAATTTGTCAAAAGATACGATAGGTGACGGGAAGAACTACGCTAAGCAACCAGGGACCACATCTCCTGTTAAGTCGACATCTCCTGTTAAGTCGACATCCCCCGTTAAGTCGAAATTTGTCAATTCGACATCTCCTGTTAAGGCCAAGTCCAAAGACGCCTTCTCGCAGTCCGTTCTAAGAGTGCCCGAGGACAACCCACAGCAAAACACATCCACTGCCTCAAATATACATAAATTGTCACCAGAGGTCAGTGGAGACCTCCAGAAAAAAGTTTCTGTGGCAAAGCTGAAGCAAGCCTTTGGTACCGACAAGCCTTCTCTGCCGATTTCCGAAGAGTTTTCCCGAACTCTTGGCAAAAAGAAATCATACCTGTCCATTAACACTCAGGATCAGGACGATTTTGAGAGAGACTACGAGATCACGAGAATCAGTACAGCCGACAGCAACAAAAGTCTTGAGGGATACAACTATAGCTCGTCTTTGCAATCGTCCGCAAAATCGTATAAGTACTCAGAAAAGAACAAGTCGAAGAAGGCATGGCCATGGTCCAAAGAGAAGAACGCCCATGGAAAAGATCCAGTTGGAGAATTCGTCGATACCAAGGAAGCGAAGACTCCGACAAGATCTGTGTCGTCTCCAGAAATGACTGAAGCTAAAAGAGAAGCACACCCATCAAAAGAGGACAATGCTGGTGTGGGAAACGCCATCTCTAAGTTTTTCAAGAAGAGAAGAAGTGCATCTGAAAGTTCCGAAAAGCTTGAAGGGCTTCTGGCTAAGCGAAGCAACGAGTTCTTGGATAGCGATCTTGATTCCCTGCGAAGGTCAAAGGGAAGGCGACAATCAAGAGGCAGCTATGATGATATGTCATCCCTTGAGTCGTCCACAAAGGAGAGCAAAAGGGAGAAGCAGCATGAGGACTCCAAGCTGACTGACGATCAGCGAGTTACTTCACGGATCAAGAATCGCATCAAAAACATGAAGAAGATTCACGAGGAGAAGGACGCCAAAAAGGTAGTAAAGCCTTCCACTCAGAAGAAGCCTACAACCCCTTCAGCAGAAACTTTAAACGATCAATCGAAACCCAAGTCTACATTGGAAGTGCAGGAAAAACTCAAGAAGTCGATCAAGAGGCACTCGAGGCCAAATCAGCCAATCGAGTTCACAGACTCTGCGTTTGGGTTCCCATTGCCGCCTCCGTCCAGCTCGACTTTGGTTATGATTGACCACAGATTTCCGGTCCATGTGGAACGGGCGATATACAGATTATCACACTTGAAACTTGCTAATCCGAAGAGGTCGTTACGAGAACAAGTCATTTTGTCCAACTTCATGTACGCGTACTTGAATTTGGTCGACCACACTTTGCATTTGGAGCAGCAAATGACGCTGGATAACTATGCGGTTGAGCAGCCGGAAGGCGACCTGAATCTTTTGGGGGACCGGGATGTGGACACCGAATTTGAAGGAGACGACGGCTTTGACAATGAGTTTGAAACAATCAACATAGACTTGGACCTGAAAGACAACCAGATTCGTACCTGATTAATTTTGGGAATACACGAAACCGGGATCATACCTTAATTATGAAGTCATCATTTTAACGGAAGACTGTGTCGAGAAGAGATGAGATTGGAATGAGGCTTTGGGTTTACTTTTTCGGGCCCAGATTATATTTTACAGGGCGCTTCGACATGAAAATGTCGAATTTTTACTGAACGTTATTTGGTGGTGGTGCCTTGAGCCCTGCTTATTCTTCTGACTCGTTTAAGGTTCTGGACCTTACGGTCTCCATCAGGCAGCAGAAGCGCGTGGTGTGCCATCTTTGTTTGTTGCACTGCCCACACGCCAAGCGCGAACCCACAGGTCCGAGGGAATCCGTGGAACTAAAAAAAAAAAAAAAAAAATACACATTTTGCCTTGAGTTTCCGAGAGTTATAAGTTGGAGTGATGAACTATTTTTTGTTCTTCTTGGGTACGGTTTCATTCTTTTTTCCTTTCTTTTTAAGCATTCCGCTGGCTTACACGGATGATGCATGGCATACTATCGCTTGCTGGGCCAGCCAGAAATCGGATGACATTTCTTGTATACGACGCAGGCAATTCGCGAAGCGCACCACGAGAAGGCATAGAAGAATAATAAAGAGGCAGGGGAAGAAAAAAGACGAAAAAGGACAGACGAGAAACATTCGTTTGCAAGATCCGGTTATACGTTGAAAACACACCTTTCACGTCAGTTTTTCCTTCTTAGTTTTCTTGGCCTATCAAAGCAACGTTCTTTATCTTTGTTGTACTTAAATCCTGGCAATAATGGCAAAGGTTTTGCCTCTTATTTCTACTGCGACAGTGGCGACCCACAACAAAAAGACGGATTGTTGGGTCACTCTCTACAACCGGAAGATTTATGACGTGACGCAGTTTTTGGATGAGCACCCTGGTGGTGGAGACATCATTCTTCCCTATGCTGGGAAAGATATCACCGAGATTATGGCTGATAGTATGTCACACGAACATTCAGAGAGTGCATACGAAATGCTAGACGATGAGATGTTGGTTGGATATTTGGCCACACCAGAAGAAGAGAAAGAGCTCATCAATAACAAAAACAAAGTGCCCGTGGAAGTGCGGCTCACGGGAGAAGCGCAGGAAGAATTCGACATGACCGAGTTCCACAGCGACTTGCCAGCATTAGAGAAACTCTCGATCCAGACAGATTTCACTCAAGACGCCAAAAAGCACAAGTTCTTGGACCTCAGCAAACCGCTTCTCCCTCAAATGCTCCGCTCCAACTTTTCCAAAGAGTTTTATTTGGAGCAAGTTCACAGACCTCGTCATTATGGGAAGGGCTCTGCGCCTCTTTTTGGTAACTTTTTGGAGCCCCTTTCGTTGACTGCTTGGTGGGTGGTTCCGGCATTGTGGCTTCCCTTGAATTTCGCGCTTTTCATGGTTGGTTTCATGGGCCAAAACAAGGTGACGGCGTTGAGTCTATGGGCAATGGGGTTGTTTGTGTGGACTTTTGTGGAGTACTGTTTGCACCGGTTCTTGTTCCATTTGGACCATTACCTTCCTGACCACCCCATCTTCTTAACCTTGCATTTCCTTCTCCATGGTGTCCACCACTACTTGCCTATGGACAAATATCGTTTGGTGTTACCACCCACGTTGTTTGTCTTGTTGGCGTATCCGTTCTATCGTCTTATTTTTGCGATTTTCCCATTCTACATGGCTTGTTCTGGTTTTGCCGGAGGCACCTTGGGGTACATCATGTACGACGTGACCCACTACGTATTGCACCACACGCAGTTGCCCAAATTTCTCCAAGAACTCAAGAAATATCACTTGGAACACCATTACAAGAATTACGAAATGGGCTTTGGTGTCACAAGTAAGTTCTGGGATGTCATTTTCAATACCGAAATCACATCCACCTATGAAAAGAGAAGCTGATTGCATGTTTAATAACCGGTAGCAAATAAACTCACTTTATGTACCAGTGGCCATTTATACCCTAACCATGTATATATACATATTTATAATACACTCATGATCAACCATCACATCCTCATTTTCATCTATATCGGCAAGTACTCGATGTCCAGTGTTTGGAAGTCCGAGAAATCGCTTTCTTCACTGCTGGAAGTCAAATCTGAATCCACTATCTCTTCAAGCTGCTGTGGCCCCGAGTTATACAGGGCACTCTCCTTTGCTTGAGAGTTATCGCCTTCTGTATCAAAGAGAAAGTCTTTGGCACTTAAAGTGGTTCTCTCAAACACACGTTTTCTCTCTTGATGGAAAACGTCGCCCGGGGGAATATAACTTTCCTCTGCTTCTTCTCCAAGCGCCGTATAACCGAGTTTTCTTTCACGAGTCGCCTGGCCCAAAAGACCCATGAACAATCTCTCCTTGAAAGCTTCTTCTTTGCTCCTTTGGGTCATAAGTATTCGAAGTGGTCCTGAGTTCAGGAGTCCAAGTTCTTCGGGCGACAACAACGCGATATTGGTTTTGACCGTGAAGGGAGGAACTGGCGCAGACGTTCCAGACTCTGCATCAACAAAAGCATCCGCGTCAAATTCATATGGGTAGGAGACCTCTTTAAAAAGCCTCCTCATTTTCTGGTAGAGCCTGCGGTGAGATTTGACGTCCACGTGCCTGTTGTATAGATCGTGACTGACATGAGCCAACATCACGTCCTGCCAGGTTTTGAGATTGACTGCTGGCGTGTCGTGAGGCTTTTCGGGCTGCCGTAACTTACTATTGGAACATCTATGTAGAACATGGCCCATACGATTCGCCAACCTGGTAACTAGGCTTTGGACAAGCACGGAGTCTAGTTCCAAAGGAACCTCACCGGCCACATGGCGTTTGTGACGAGCTAATTTCCGGATCTTTCGCTCAACTACACAGTGGATCTCGTTGAGCAATGTTGTCTTGGCGTTGGACTTGTTGTGCTGCCGCAAGACAATCGGCAATTGGCTGCCTGAAGGCTCCGCAGTCGCCATAAACAAAGCCGGCGGGCGGCGAGCAGACTGCCGATTAATGTGCCTTGGTAAACCTTTCTTATGGTGACCATACGTATCGTCTTTGAACACTAAGTCCTCGCCATCAGTGATTATACGTGGATCCACTGCCTCCTCCTTCCGTAGAGGCCACGAGGACCACTCTTTTGGTGGAAAAAGGGGGTTGACTCGGTGGAGAAGCACCGTCAGATATAGATGGACACCTAGGTCGCGTCGGTGTTCACATTCAATGGCGTTTATCACGCTCTCGTACTCCTCCACCTCCGCCGAGGTGATTTCGGGGCCTGTAACGTCCACCATCATGCGTTTTTATCTCTGCTTGTGGTGTGTGGCGGGTAAAGGGTCCACTATCTATCAATAATGGGCCCCTGAAGAAAGTGATAATGGTGCTTAGAGCTGTGGAAGCGTGAGTGTACCAGTAGTTTTGAAACAATTGTCACAATAGCTTAGAGGGTCTATTCTGGAACTGTTTCAAAGTATGAATTTCGAGATATTTAAAGCTTACTTTATACTTGGTGCATTTGATTAGATTGGCCCTGGGCTCTGCAAATGTACTGTCGCGATGTCTCTGGATCGATTAGACTGGCCAATGAAACGGAGTGATGTAATGAAGATTTCGCAATATAGCTTCTTGAAAGTGTTTCGTTGAGTGGTAAATCAGAACACTGGGCCTTAGCTTTGTCCCACAATGCCCAGCACTTTTTACTATGGATTGCAACTGATGAAATTGACCCCAACAGAGAAACAGACCCCGGGAGAAATTGATCACATGACCGTATTTCACTCCATCTCTGTGAGACAGTGAGGACTCAGCGACAGCCGCACCCTTCCGGGCGATGGCCTGTGGCCCTGGTTTTTTTTTTTTTTTTTTTTTTTTTTTTTTTTTTTTTTTTTTTTTTTTTTTTTTTTTTTTTTTTTTTTTTTTTTTTTTTTTTTCCTCTCTTTTGCTCTCGCCCATGGCCCTCAATGCGCAGCCGTTTCGCAAGCACCTTAAATCACCTACCTCCTCCTCTTTCATATCATTTCTCCTTCTTCTTTTTCTTTCTCTCTCTCTTCAACTGCACCGTACGCCACTCAGTCCCCGTGGCAGTTGAAGAGAAGGTAAACTCACCCCTACATAACCACCATAAATGCAGCCCTTTCAGACCTCTTTTCTTGACTTGGCTTTGGAGTCTCAGGCCCTTAAGTTTGGCCTGTTCACCCTCAAGTCAGGGCGCCAATCTCCGTATTTTTTCAACTTGGGTTTGTTTAACACCGGCAAGTTGCTTTCGACTTTGGCTTCTGCCTACGCTCACGCCATCATTGCGTCGGGGATCGAGTTTGACGTTCTCTTTGGTCCTGCCTACAAAGGTATTCCTTTGGCAGCCATAACAGTGGCCAAGTTGGCGGAAATCGACCTGGAGAAGTACGGACAAACAGGGTACTCTTTCAATAGAAAGGAAAAGAAAGACCACGGTGAAGGCGGGTCTATTGTAGGGTGTGACTTGAAGGGCAAACGCGTCTTGATCATCGACGACGTAATGACTGCGGGAACAGCAATCAATGAAGCCTTCACCATCATTGCAGCGGAGGAGGGCAACGTGGCCGGTTGTATTATTGCACTCGACAGACAGGAGACCACCGCGGACTCGCAACTCTCGGCCACTCAGGTGGTTAGTGTGAAATATAGCATTCCTGTTTGTTCAATTGTCTCTTTATCCGACATCATCACCTACTTGTCGGACAAATTGTCGGAGGAAAACTTGGCTGCCATCAAGAAGTACCGTGCGCAGTATGCTCCTGCTGTCTAGACGGATGTTTGTATTAGTGCTAGCGTTTGTTTTGATATTATGAGTTTTGATACTTTGTTCTGAATGCTGGTTTGGGTAATAGGAACTTGGGAGTTACTTAAAGACATGACTTGATGGGATTTCCGAGAGTAGAAAAGAACACAAATGTGATTCCATGATTGAAAAAATGATAGATATTGATGGCTATTCAATACGGAAATTTGACGCTGCGGACAACTCGGCATTAACATGTATTAGTGTATAACCTACTAAAGACCACTGCCTTGGGGATTCTGGGTACTATCGAATTTATTCCGGAGCGGTTTGTTTTGATATTTTCGTTACTGATCTGGTATGTGACGGTTTCATTTGGTGAGACCAAACGTGAGATCTCTGCTGATATCCTAGATGTGGGATTAAAACCATAAACGTATCTATCAGTCGATCTTCTCTGCCCTTGAAAAGACTTCTTATCCGAGGAAAAACAAAAGACACGTCTATCATGATCTTGGTAACCGATCTCCGTTTACCATTTTATTTCACCATTGGTTCACCAGAAGGCCACCACGATTCGAAAGCATACGCATCAACATTCACCTTGACATAGCTCACAATTCACTTTGCAAAACCAAGTAAGCTTTTAATATACACTACCAGAATAAACAGCTATCCTCTAATCTTCTTCATCTTCTTCTTTGGAGCCTTCAATGGTTTTGGCGGTGGCACGGGCTCCGGTTCGGGGTCATATATCAGCTTCATCATTGGGTGTTTGATTGTCAAGTTCGAATGTACGGGAACAATCGTGTTCATCTTGAACCCTTTCACTTTAGGCAATTCCTCAGGAATGAACCCATCATATTCTGAAGGAAAGGGAATACCACTTTCTTTGCTGACGCTGGCTATAGTGGTAGGATGCGACTTTAAATACTTCGAGATTTCCAAGAGCAACGCTCTCTTTGTTGGGTACAAGCTATTGATAGCCTTGCCGTCCTTCTTTATTTGGACCCGAACTCGCCCAGGGTTGCCGAAATCCTGAGGGTGAGACTTTTCTAATTCGAGCAATACCGGCACGTTTATTGAACGGCAAGCGTCCGAAATTGTTTTAGCCAAGGGGTTTTCTACTGCAAGCTCCTCACTGACCCTTCTACCTTCGCTGTGTGACCTGTTAACGTCGAAGTAACACGGATAGATGATCTGTAGTTGGCGAATTTCGGCTTTTTCTTGTTCAGAGAACTTCTCCGGGTCGACTATATCGTCTCTTTTCAAAGCAGGTGATCCCGAAGAGGGACCTTGTGCCATATCAGGGAAGTTGGGAAACCCCGAAAGCCCAGGCTCCAGGTCCTGCGACCGGGTGATAATTGGTTTGTTCACTGGGGCTAAAGGTGTTTTTAGAGTTGGGTCAAACTGCGCAATATCCATGTCCATATTGTCAATGTCGTCATCATTGACCTCCTCTAATACCGGCCTCGAAGACATGGTGCAGTCGCTTTAATATTTTTGTGCAAAGTTGCGGGGCAGAAACGGAGTAGGAAGCGTTTTATTCAAGGCTCTGGAAATGTGAAGTTGTAAGTTTGATCTTTTCGTTGAGTCGCGACTAACCCAGTGAGAGCTGCTAGTCTAGTGAGAAACAGCGTTCGAATGGTTTGCATTTCAATGAGGAAACGTAGTAATTTTGGCAACTTTTTTCCGTTTTCTTTCTTGACGGTGACAAGTGTGGTATAACTCATCATTTTATAGCAAGTCGACTGGGACTCAGTTCCCGCCGGATTATATTTCCTGTTGTTGATTTGATAAGTACTTATAAGGCGAAAGCTGGTCACGTGCTAGGTTCGAATGACTATGGAACAAACCAAACTAGCATCTGAATTCCATTTACATGGAGAGCCCGCTAGAAGCTGTCTAAGCTTGTGATCCGGAGCTCATCAAAATATCCGTGAAAGTATATGACTTCACTAGCTGTGACCTGTCTGGGCCCTATCCCAATTAATATCAGGTCATGTGTTGTTCCGTATTCCTAGTTGAATTGACTCAGAATCTATTAAGTAATCACTTGTGGGCGAGGAAACGTCAATCTGTCTTCTTTGCACAATTCAAGCCAGAGAAAAAAATAATTTTTCAAGAAGGCAATTCCTGTGAAAATAGGAGAAGACAAAATAGAAAGTTCATAGTTGTGTTTAAGTGATACACTACGTTGAACTTCGCGTTCGGTGGCTGCGAAAACCGAAGAATGCCAGTTCTTTGGGCACTCTTCCAAGCAGATTCGTACATCAATACGGGTCAAACTGAACAAAAGCAGAGATAGGGAGACGACAAAAGGAAAGAAGAAAGACCCAAAAGTATAAATACCGGAAGCTTCAAGAACAAAGAAGCAACTTCCAAAGTGAAAGTAGATCTGATACTAAAGAGCAGTGTGTATAGACTGCCAAGCATTTGATCGTCTATGTCTTCGTGAATTTGTTCCAAAGAAGACATATTTTGAGAAAGAAACAGACCGGTTTGATGAATTCCATGCCAGCAAAAAGGAAAATCGGATTTCTTGGGAAGAGTTGATGAACCTAAGACAGAGGACGCACACCTGTGGATTCAAGTCACAACCCTATCAAGTTTATATTATACTTAGTTCAAGTGGTTCAAGTAAACAAAAAAGTTGAGGACGTTCAGCTGTTGGATACAGGGCCCTTTTAGCTTCCGTCAACTTCACATTTTCATACTAATTAATTGAGGCTTTCCCTCTCTCAAACATGAACAAAATGGAGGTTGAAGGAACAAGCCATACGGGGTTCCTCGTCGATTCCAGGGCTCAAAGAAACCAGCAGACTGCTTTGTTCACCTTTGAGAGGCAGAATAATATTGCAACTTGAGATGCTTCGAGATTGGTGGCCATCTACGTATTACGTAACTTTCGTGCTTTTATTTAATTAGTAACTCACATGAGGACCAAGGCTGCGTGTGTTTACAGTGTGGATGTAATACATATCATCGTAGTTATCCCCAAACTCACTACAAAAAGGCTTTTTTCAGACCATTCTTTCTGAACCTTCTTTCCGTACTATTTTTTTTCTTTTACTTCTATCTTTTTGGCTACGGTGTTCCTTCCGGAATAAACCAAAAACCCATTCGTTTCCAGTCACGTGCAACCTCTCAGATCTAATTCGCAACGCTCCACATAACCGTTCATGAAGGCATCGCTTCTTGAATCGTCTAGTTAAACTAGTTCGTATGGACCTCTCAGACGTCTCATTGGGCACCCCGAAGGTGCTCGATAGGTGCCTAGATCTTCTTTCTCACCAACTGCTGCTGAAAAAGAACCATGTTTTGCCAAGAGATACCACCGAAATACTGGCTACACCAGCAAAGTACGCGTCACATCCTGATATCCAGTTTTTCAGCTCAGTAAAAGCAAAAAACCACTTTGCTTACCATAGCTCAAAAAAACGTAATGTATCAGAGAAATTACCCAGTCTGATTGTGGTGAAAGGAAATCCCGAGTTCGACCCGTGGTCGTTAGACTTGCTCCTCGAAAGAATCCGCTCATATAACGCACTAAATTGGGACATCCCTCACTTTAAACAGAGCGATAAGCATCTCACAGAACTATATTGTAGTTCCTATGGCTGGAAATGTGAAGCTGTTTCCCGAGAGAATACTCTGAGAAACTCTCTTGTTTGTACCGGGTGTAAAGGCCGTCTTGTGTTGACGTTCAATTCTTTGGATGAACAGCCTACGTATGCGCCATTCAGGTTCGATTATGAAGACATTCAAAGCTTGAATATCAGACTCAAAGATCTGTATTTGCAGCAAGTCCAGGATCAAGCCCACACAAAGCTGTGTCCATGGCGAAACTTTGCCTGTCCTTTGTTGGGGGTCTACTACTTGACGCCCCACGTGGATTCCACTAATTCATCGCTAATATCACGATATTTAACGCATCTATATGGGCTATACAAGAACTGGAAATCTGTCCAAAAATATACACGAGAACTAATAGCATTTACTTCCGCAGAACGGACTTCTGAGTTGTCTCAGTTCGTGCGAATATCGAACCTATGGTTTGTTAATAGGTATTTCAAAGACACGAAGGAGAACCTTGGGCCTCACCTTGAGAAGACATTTCCTCAATGGGTTTATCTTTTGGCCGCGATGGGATTTGAATTCCAGACACAGGGTTTTGCAAAGGTTTCTATGCCAATATTGACTTGCACTATGTGTAATCATAAAGTATTTCTTTGCACGAAAGTCGCTTTCGGTAGCGGCGATGAAGGTGTTCAAAATATGCCGCTGACAACGCTAACCCAAACCGCTGCTCTGAATACAGATAATGCGCCGAAAGAATTAGAAACTGCTGATGAAGAAGACGTTTTTTCCGGTCACAAATCGTGGTGTCTTTTCATGAGTAAGTTTGACGGTGCGTCCTATTTCAACTATTTCCATGATACAATAACTCATCTGGAGGCCAAAATTGGACCACGAGGCCAGTACCGAGAAACCACAGACAACTTCACGGAAATCGATGTGACAAGTGAGCTGTCAAATAAAAAGAGGTCCATTGATGTGACCGAAGATTTGGAGAAGTTCACTAAACTAAGGAAACTCTATTTTGCCGACGACTCGGAACCATGAGTTTTAGGTATAGATGGTATGTGTATTTGATTTAAAGATATTATGAGTGAAAGCAAGCGTGCCATTATTAATCCGCATTCCAATACAGGCATCAGTCGGTTTTCGGCTCATTCAACGGGGAGCTGAAGTCCAAGATCTCAATGTATGTCTCCTCAGTGTCATTTCGGCTTGTTTGCACCGCAGCAACGCACCGATCAGCATCGAAACTCACCTGCCAGATGCTTCCAGTGATGTCGGAGAGTAGATCCCGCACACATTTTCCGGTTTTGATGTCCCATAGCTTGAGCATTCTTTCACTTCCGCTGACAATTCTAAGCCCGTCATGCTGGAAACACGTGATGGCGCTGTTGTGGCCCCTTAACTTGCTAAGGTTTTCGCCTGTTTTGGGATCCCACACACGTAGAGTTGAGTCGGCAGCTGCAGATACAAGGTATTTGTCCGAAAGCTCTAGGAGACCCACCAAAAGGTTGTGACCTTCGAGAGAATAGAGAAGCTTCCCTTTATCAAAATCCCACACATTAATCGACAGATCCATGGAGCCCGAGTAGCAGCGTCGGCTCTTGAAGTCAAGCGCAGTGGAGTAGATTTTATCGGTATGCCCTTCGAGTACGTGTTTGCATCGTCCTCCCTTGAGCAAGTCCCAAACCCTAACTGTGGTATCATACGAACCAGAGATGACAATATTTCCGTAACCTGTCACGGAGCGCACGGATTGCGTGTGGCCCGAAAGAATACTCACGAGATACGGATTGTGGGGATCCTTTGAGTCGAAAGTTTTCGTCTCGGTGATTTTGTCTCCGTCCTCGCTTTCGTTATCAAGTGGAAGCTTCCAAACATGCAAATTGTGGTCTCTAGATCCGGTTACAAGTAGCGGCTGCTCGGGAAAAACAATAGGTTGGCCGTTATCGTTCACCCCTATTTGCACGGGATGTAATATATCCAAGCACCGCACCGTAGAGGTATGTCCTCTGAACACGTGGGTACACCGGCCCGTACGAATGTTCCAGACACGTACGTCGCGGTCTGTAGAGCCACTTACAAGTGTGTTGGAGAAGTACTTGAGCGCCCATACACCTCCATCGTGACCCTGCAAGAGAGTAGAGAGTTGACCTGTTTTCGTAGAATGAACGTTGATCAGTCGGCCTTCAATGCCTGTGATGACTTTTTCTTCGTCGTGTTGAAGACACGTGACGATGTTAGACCCGTGTCCAGCAATGCTGATTCGCTTGGGCTTGTAGCTGGGGTCCATCCACCGCTTGAAGATCAAATGGCGCTTTTTATAAAGAAGCTGCGCATGGTTGATCTCGTTTATATATGGACTGGGTAACGCCCATTCGCAGAACAACTTGGCCGGATCTGCCAACTCTTTGGCTATAGCAACGTCGTTCGTAAGTAGATTATCTCTTTTGAGCAAGTAGCACCATAGCTCTGTGTTGCTAACAAGGCTGTACCAACGGCGAGACACCTGGGAGACGGCCAAAAGTGATTTTACGTCTAGAAATGAAAGGACTTTGAGCAGTAGCTCGAAGGGCAACGCGGTGAGGAGATCGTGGCTAAGGCTTTTCTGGATCACATCACAGAAGGTCAGTAGCAGCAGTCGTCCGACGTGTTGCAAAAGAGAGAAAATGAGGTTGTTCCGGTTTTGTACCAGCACAAAGCTGCTCAAGTTGACTATCATGTTAACAAGGTCTTTTTGTGTGGATGGCACGTTAGTTAGTTGACGTTCCAACGCAGTTTGAACTGTTAGTTTATCTCCCAGGATAGCTGACTGGATAGGCGACGCCAGCGGCAGTGGAAGCACAAGCTGGTGAATAGTCAGCTCATCAGGCTCCGAGACGGGCGAATGCGGGGATTCTGGAAGTGTGGGTGTGCATGGGTGAACGTGTTCTTTGAGCTCTTTTTCGTGGGCTGATTCCGGTATCGTGGCAACAAAACCTTGCGCTGCTAGATTCAGAGATAGGCTCAAAGAAGGGAAATCAGGTCCAGCAGGCGCAGTAAGCCGTCTTTTGGGCGGGTGCACGTACTGGTTTTGTTGTTGTTGTTCTGCTCCGTTTTCACAGTCTGTGATGATCATATCGTCGCTCGATTCACTCATGTGTGCATGAGCATCGCTATCAGCAAGGCCGTTGTGGGTTCCAGTAGACTCACCATCCACGCGGTACCGTTTCCGAGACTCCTTGAGTTGTGTTTCCGTCAAGCAGCTTGACAACAGAAGACGCGAATATGAACCGGGTCCCGGAAGCCAGGAGTCGGCGATTTTCCCCGCAGGTTCGACGAGTTTTGTATCGTAAGACGGCTCCTTACCCAATAGCGGGTACTTTGGTGGGATATGCGACATGTTGTGAGGGTTTTTTTTTTATTATTTTTTGCCGGCTTTGGTGGGTAAAGTGGGTGTTAAAAGTGTATCTCGTACCGAGTTATCACGAGCACGCTCCCCTAGGACGAGGACGGTAGATAGAGTGCAGTACACTGCGCTTAAACCGGAAAGTGAAAAGGAAGCGGAAAGGGTCCTGCAAGTAAGCCAAGCAGAGAAAACACTAAAATTGATATATCTGGACACCACTTTGAATTACTGAAGCTGGGGCGGGGCGGGCGGATTTTGTAGAGGGAGTGTTGAATTTCTGGTTCTCGTATTTGCTCTTGTTTGGCTTTTGTCTCGAATTTGATGTGGCCCAAATTGTTGTTTACTGTGGGGCCTGGATGGCCTGTCTCACTCGCAGCAGAAAAGGTCAGATCGAGAGTCTTATCTCCGGAATGCGAGGAGTTAGTGGGACTGATAAGCTGCCTTGTTTTCCAGGATTTTGGCAGTAGTTCCAGGGTGAACAAATTGGGATATTCAGTAATTAACACCGATTACGGTTTCCTTGAGGTATTCAGAGGCAAAAGTGAGAAGGGCTTGGAACCACAAATTTCACTGAAAGCTTATTGAGAGACAGGCGCGGCACGTGCTCTTAACAAAGGGTAGTATGGTGAGAATGTAGGACCCGCAGGAGCAGAGAAGTGGTTAAATCTCCAGGGCCGAGTAGGGTTGGAGTTGTCAGAAGACTTTAGGGCAGTTAGTGTTAGACAAAAAAGTGACAGGGAAATTTGCTTTGAGGTTGTATTGGAAAAAAGGGACAGAGGAGAGAAAAGGTGAAAATAATCTAAAGAACATACAAAAGAAAGTATATAATATAAAGAGAGACACTCGCAGAATGGGACAGAAAACAGACTAAAGCATCTCCTTCAGACTCTGCGGAGTTATATTTGAGAACTACTTCAAAAACTATAGACAAATGTACGGTTTCACCAGGCGTAGAATTTGTCATGCTGCCACAGTATTATCTATAGATAAACACACTACTATATATGCCATGGGACCCCTCTCGTTTACTCAATGTTCCTGATCAAAATTCCTGGTTGTCCCGGCACAGCATTCTCAACAACCTTTGTGGCAGCAGGAATTTCAACTGAAGCTCCAGTAGTAAGATCTGTCCCTTCCTTGCTTCCATGTGGGAAAGATATTATCTCGAGCTTCTCGATTTTGATGGTGGTGGTGGACTTTTGGATGTTCTCCGCCACATGCTGCAACACGTTACCTTCGTTGAATGTCAATTTTCTGTTGAAGACAGTCCGTGGGTCTTCCTTCACCAATCTTTGCTTCAAGAAGTTGATGAACGGCATGGCTCTCTTCATGTCCTTGCCTACCTTCTCTTTGATGACTTTGTTGTCATCCAAAGTCTGACTCTTGAACAATTCCCTGACAAGTTCGATGTAATCATCTTGCCATTTTGGAAACGATGTGGACACATACAATTTCAACACCGCAGGCTTGGAAGCATCAACCTCGGCCTTACCCTTCTTCGACTTCAATACCACGCTTTCGGCTTCGCGTACAGATCTGGTCACCTCCTTCACGTACTCCAAACCATCAAGCAAGTCTTGAGAGACGGGCCCTGGGGCCCTTGGGAACTGGGCGGTTTGGACAGATTCGTCCTTTTCCAAAACCTCCTTGTACAAGTACTCAGCAAAGTGAGGGGCAATAGGAGCCAATAATAACGCTTGTAACTCAATATACTTGAACACCAAGTCTTTGTGCATTGTAGCAACGGCGTCTCTGTAGTAATCTCTGGCGGTTTGGAAATCAAACAATCCGTACTTGAGAGCACTCTTGTAATTGGTGAGCGAATATTGCTCGTACGCTTGCTCGACCAAGTAATTCATTTCGTTGTCAAATGCACGGTCGTAGAACGATTCGAGGTTTCCGCTTCTCAAGGTGTTCTTACTACTCTTGATTTCCTCACACCATTCTTTGAGGGTGGTCAAACGTAAAATAGCAGCATTTGCGTTTGCTTCATCGAAGTTGGCATCCTCAACAGAATCCCCAGCATCGGCCAAAGCGATTCTGGATGCATCAGCACCGAATTTCTCCACGATTTGCTGCAAGGTCAAGAAGTTACCGGTAGACTTCGACATCTTCGCGTTGTTCAACATCAAGTGGCCGTTTGCCCTGATACCTCTAGGCCAGACTCTCTTGGGGAACAATGCAACGTGAGTGTAGATGAAGAAGGTCAAGTGGTTTGGAATCAAGTCCTTGCCCGAAATTCTGACATCCAATGGGTAGAAGTACTCGAATTCTCTTCTCATCTCTTTCAATTGCTCAGCAGGAATATCGGTTTTGATATTCTCGCGTCTGGTGAAAATGTAGTCAAAGACTTCGTCGGTCATTTGCTCGGGCTTGATCTGGAACTTACCACTGGTCTTACCATAATAGTCAGAGTGCAAGAAACGCGCAATGGTGTAGTAAGCCATGTAAACGGTCGAGTCAGACAAAGATTCAATCAACTGCGAGTCGTCCCATGGGCACTTGGTACCCAAACCATACGTTCTCGTAAGGGCCCAGTTCTTCAACCAATCCAACACTGACTCGAACCCATTTCTTGTCTCCTTGGTATATGTCTCCATGCTAGCAAGACACTCCAATGCTTGGTTCTTCCAGGTTTCTTCCCCATAATCAATGTACCATTGGTCCTCCAAGGACACAATACACTCGTCACCGGACCTAGACATCACTGGCCCTTCAGGCTCGTTGTATACGAAAGCATCGCCAGCGGCAATCATGTCCGCCTTGACCTTTGGTTTGGCAACTTCCACCTTGTCACCCTTGTACTTTCCGTAGAGCATGGTACCATTGTAGAAGCCCTCTTTGTAGGCAAGCTCCTTCGCCTTTGCCAACTGGACAGTATCCTTGGGAGACTGAATCTTCAAGTCATTGACCAAAAACTCGGCACACTTGTCTCCGAACTTCTCGGTGCGGATCAAAGGCACAATCTCCGTTTGCACCCACTCCTTTTCGATCTTGTAGTACTCTGGCTTAGCGGCCAAGTCCTTAGTGGTAATGAAATCATCAGGAGAGTCTGAAGGCACACACGTCACCACACCAGTACCCTTGTTGGCCAATATGGTGTCCATGGGGAGCACTCTCAAGTTCTGTAACACTGCCATAGGAGGGTTGATCTTGGACCCAACGATTTTGGCACCGTTGATTTTCAATGCCGCAGTGTAGTCCCCTCTGACAGGAGTCAACTTCTGGTAGCACATGTTCTTGAACGCACGCTCCGTGGTGATATAGTACGAGCCTTCTGCAGCTTTGAACACACCATAGTCGATCTTGGGCGAGACAAAACAGCACAGCTGGCCGTACATTGTCTCTGGTCTTAAAGTGGCCGCAACCAAGTACACTTTGTTCTTAGTGAGGTCGAAATTGTGCTCAGCAAACACACGCTGTGCCTCGGGTGCAAACTCCGTCACTTCGATCTTGAGTCCCACGTACTCTTGCGGGTTAACACCCTCGCCAGATTGTCTGTCGTGGTCCAAGCACGCCTGTCCATCTTTTTCTGAGTAAATCGTGTACCGTTCACCAAACTTGATCTTGCCCACCTCCTTCAATCTGTTGATTTGCCAGCGCACAAAAGCATCATAGTAGGCATTGGCAGGAGTGGTCACCATGGATCTTCTCCAATCGACCCTTCCACCAAAGGCAGTCACGTCTCTCTGAACTAAAGGCGGGAAATACTCGAGCCAGTGTTGTGGGTCGGCAAAAGCAGCCACCTCATCTTTACTAAGTCCCAATTGCATCATGATCTCAAACTGGTACTTTCCCCTTCCCTGTTTGGCAGCGGCCTTGGACTTTTTCGCGGTGAACTTCGTGATATCTTCCTTTTTGGCCTGCTCCTTTGGAGCCTCGGGCTCCTCATCTTCCTCGGCGGGTACGCCAGAGAAGTCCTGGCCAAATTGCTCTATTTCTCTTTGGATTTTGTCCGCGGAAGACTTGATTGGCATTCCCGTACAATGGAAACCCAAGGGGAAAAGCGCTCTTTTACCATTCATTCTCTCAAAACCAGTAGCAAACTCGACCTTTGATAAGGTGAAGGAATGACCGGCGTGCAACACTCCATTCATGTACGGGTAAGCCATAGTGGCGAAGAATTTCGGATGGTTTTCTCTCAACTTTTCCCCATCTTCTTCGGGATCCTCTGAATAAGAGGGAGCGTCAACATCAAAGAACTTGTTCTCAGCCCAATACTGCTGATACTTTTTCTCGATCTGCACAAGAGCATCTCTCCTGTCAGTCTTCTCCAACTTGATCGTGGCACTCATTTTTAAATGGTGGTGGATCCGGAGAATTGGTCAGTAGAATGGGGGAAAAAAAACTGAAATTTTGGTGAGTGAAGATTTGAGAATGTATGGTGCGACTGAAAAAAAAAAAAAAAAAGGAAGGAAAAAAAAAATACTTGGGTTGAGATCGCGAGTTCAATTAGTCACTGCTCCAAGACCGTGTAGTGACGATATGTGAAGAGCATCATTTAGCATATCTAAAGTCTTTAAGCCTTTGAGGATCGAAAGAAATGCGTTGCCCCTTGATTGAAAGTCTTATTATTACGAATTTCTTTTTCGTATATTAACTGTCGCAGACTTAGTCTTAGTTCATAGTGCTGCTAAGCGAATATTTCATTACTCCACTTTGACGACTAAAATTTTAAATTTCGCGAACAGAACGTCAGCTTTGAAGTGTTCAACCATTCAATGAAGAAGATTTTTCAGTACCATCCTGAGGAAAAGAAACAGCGTGCATTTAGTGTTTATGAAAAGAGAAGATATATGCTTCAAGAAGGGAGGACGAAACCTGACATAATGAAATACTGCTAATGGTAGCCACCTGAAGCACGAATATTGAGATGCGACTGCGAGAGCCACATAGATACAGTGGGAGAGTGACCAGAAACATGTACTTGGTTGGCTCTACGATATATATTAACGTCTTCTTCATAAGCCTGTTAAGCTTGTAAATCCCTGATTCCGCAAAGACAGCCAAAAATACCGGAAAGCACGCCCGAAATAATCTTACCATGTTGAAGTGAAAGGTGACGAAAGAAAAGACGCTCTTAGCCATTGCTTATCATAGCTATTCGCAGCCAGCTTCAAGTGCGGAAATTAAGGTCTGGACCGACCAGGATAAGCAATGACTATGAGGGAGAAACGCAAACAAAGATTGAAGAGAGGTTTCTGGTTTCTGAACTATGGGAGGTACTATGAAAATTGAGCCCTCACACAAACATCCTGCAAAAACTACGCTCCTGGATTCTTTTCACGGTTGACACATGTGTACTGTTGTTCTTGCACACAAGCTATCGCTCGCCACCCCTGACTTCCCCACGCCAGCAGATAAGATAACTTTATCTACCAGCCCCTTCTTTTCCTTTCATCGAACAACTCTACATTTTTTCTCTTACGATATTAACAGGCTTAAACTCGCCAGAGAGAAATTCAGTTATCAAGTCAAGCGAAACCAGGTCATCTCTTTTTTTTTTTTAATTCTTTTTTTTTGCTCTTGAAGAGTTTCATATCATTGCCTTTAGCTACTCAAGAACAGGACTACTCAGAAACCCAGCGACATGCGGTTAGCTTTACTCACTTCAATTTTAGTGGCATGTGCAGATGCTCTACTTATTCCAAATTTCAACAATGTGGGAAACTTAGAGCAAGTATTTGCACTTCCTGAAACTGGTATGAATGCAGCGGGTGGTGCTAACAATGAGGAGTCACCCCTTAAGGCCCCCAATCTTGTAAATGTGCACCGGGGTGACAATGCCGTGCCGCATCTGTACATTGTTGTTCTTAAGCAAGGTTTCCAGGAGCACGAGTATCACGCTCATCATGAGTGGGTATCTAACCAACTTACCACCTTGGCCAGGAGAGACATGTTAGGCGATTTGCGTGAAAGTGCCGAAGACTTCATGGCGAATGCTCTCAGTTTCCTCAACATCCTGTCGTTCAGGGGATATTCTGGATACTTGCCGCCGGCTCTATTAGAGCTCATCAGAGCAAATCCTATGGTTAACTTTGTCGAGCAAGACTCCATCATGCACGTCAACGAATTTGATACCGAGAAGAATGCTCCATGGGGGTTGGCGCGTGTCTCCCAACGTGAGTTGTCCCACCCGGCAGCCACAAACTACATTTACGACCATGATGGAGGTAAGGGTGTCACTGCCTATGTTATCGATACTGGCATAAAGGTACAGCATCCAGAGTTTGAAGGTAGAGCTGTTTGGGGCGATGCTTTCGCTTTCCCTAAAGTACGTGTTGACGCACATGGTCACGGCAGTCACGTGGCAGGAACTATTGGTGGAAAGACCTTCGGAATTGCTAAGAATGTTGACTTGGTTGCCGTGGGGGTCATGAATCTTCTAGGGGCCTTACTTCTGATATCATAAAGGGGCTTGAGTTTGCTGTGAATGACCACAAGCAGAAAGTGGCCTCTAAGAAGAAAGGTTACAAAGGGGCAACTGTGAACATGTCCATTGGTGGTGGTGCTTCTGATGCGTTGGATTTAGCAGCAAATGCAGTCACCTCTGCTGGTTTGCATCTTGCTGTCGCCGCTGGTAACGAAAATCAAGACGCATGTAGCGTCTCCCCTGCAAGAGCCACCGGTCCTATCACTGTGGGTGCCACTGATAACGCTGACCAGAAGGCAGAATTCTCAAACTGGGGCAAGTGTGTTGACATCCAGGCACCGGGTGTAGATATCACTTCTGTTGGGATCTGGCTGGACACTCAAACCATGTCTGGAACGTCGATGGCTGCTCCACACATGACCGGCTTGTTATCTTACTTGTTATCTTTGCAGCCAGAGTTGGGGTCCGAATTCTCCGCAGACCTGCTTGTGACTCCTGCTGAGTTAAAAAGAAGATTTCTCAAGTTTGGAACCAGCAATGTTATTAGTGGCCTCGACAAAGCAAGCCCTAACATTCTTGCTTACAATGGTGGTGGCCAGGAACTTTCCAAGTTTTGGAGTTTGTAAATGACCACAAACATGATTCAGATTTGATTGAAAAATTTTTTTCATGCTGAGTTTGTGGGAATCTTGAACCATCAGCATGGCAGGTGCGATTTCAATTCTTGATACCATTGTGTGGGAATCAAAGCGAGTGAGTGATATTTCATGTGGGGGATATTGCAATTCGTCTTTGACTACTATCTGGACGCAAACGGGCCCAACTGACAGTTTCTTTATAAGTCAAGATGGTGGCCATGTTTGCAATGGGCCAGTGGAAGTTGCGATTAATCTGTCATGAACGAACGTGGCTGAATATTTTCTTATGAAGAAGCAGGCTCTTGGTATTGAATAGCAACTTTCGGTTTTATGTTGAATTTATTATATGTTGGAGATCGTTGTCGGAACATCATGGATCACACAAGAAGTGTTCTCGACAGACTAGAACTGCGCAATAAGTAGCTGAAAAAAGAAGACTTATATAATGCTTGCGATAAGCTTGTGGTGAAGCCTTGCACATTTGAATTATCGTTTTCTTCTCCTGAAGAGCATCGGTGGAATCATATTCGGCACTTTGGAAGTATGGGTTTCTTGAAAAAACTCTTTCTTTTGCCCGACCTGTAGAATACGGTCCATGAATTCAACCCCATCGAGAGCCACACCAGCTTTTCCAGCATCTGCAACGGATTGAAACTCCACCAATGCCATTTTTTTGCTTGGTTTGAGTGAGACTCGATTTGGATGGCCAATCTTCTCTTCGAGAAATATACGAACTTGCGCTTCTGTAACCGTTTCATCTATGTTTTTCAAGGTAACAGTCTTGTTGTCTTCGAAGCCATCATAAGTCTTGGCGGAAGCCTTTTTGGGCTTCACGGGAGAGATATCAATATCCCTGTCATCAATCTTTGCCTTACCTTTAGCTAATGCTTCAGATGCCGACTCTTGTGAGGAGAAAGTGATAAAAGCAAAGCCATTATTAAGAAAGCCTTTCGACTTATTGGCTTCACTTAGCGGCAAGTATACGTTTGTAACGACACCCCATGACAGGAAGAACTTTCGCAATGTTTCCTCCGTGGTTTGCTTGAAATTCAAATTGTGAAGATGAATTTGGTGGGACGCAGGATCCATATCGCGAGGTCTTCTTAAGGAAGGGTTTGAGATCTCAGCTTGGAGTTGGTGGCCGTCAATGACTTGTCCTGCAAGCTTATCCCTCACTGAAATGGCCGTCTTTTCATCTGCAAAGTCAGCATAAAAGAATCTTCTCTCTTTGTTGTCCCTCTGTGATGGTAATCGTAGAGACAAACAGTGGAAGCCCGTCAGATCAAAAATCATCCGTTTGATATCATTGGCAGTATAGCTCAGAGGATAATTGGTCGCCCAAACCGTAGTTCCAAAGATTCGTTCGATATTCACGGGGGTGCCGTTGAGCATTTTGTATTGTCTCGTCAAGCATGAGAGAACTTCCTTCTCAGAAGAAAGCTCGATTAAAGCAAATGTTTGGGATTCGGGAGACACTGTGTCTTCTGCAATGGTGATGGACAAAGGATCAGCATAGCCACTCAAAAAGGAGCGTATTTGACTCTCATTAGTACTTGGATCAAGAGGAAAGAGCTTGACACGAAACTGTTCCCTACTCCGAGCAGGTTCACTTGAATCGTCTCCTACCTCTGGCTTCTTTTTCTTCAACAGTGAATTCTCAACTTCATCACTTTCCTCTTTGGAGACTGAGCTCATAGAATTCTGCACTTGTTCAACAGGTACGTTCTCAGACTTTCTTTTCTTCATACTGGATTCATCAAGTGCCTTGGATTCCTGTTCAAAATTTTGTAGACCCTCATGTAGTTCAGAAAGAGACTGATGCGTGTCAGAGAGACGAAAATGCATTTCGAGTCTTCGAAGGACCGCATTTTTATCGTCAAGTTCGACAACTCGACGAAGGGCTTGTTTGACAAGATGATCGAGCTTTTCTACAAAGTTCCTTCGGTCGCAGATCTCAATGACTACGAGCCACATGCGGGAGTCTGAGGGCATGTTCTCGAGGGCCAAATCGAGAACCTGGATCAAACCAGAATTGGTAAGTTCATCTTCTGTGGGTTCATCTTCTGTTGGTTCATCTTCTGAGAGTTCATCTTTAGTGGGTTCATCTTTGGTGGGTTCAAATTCCGGGAGGTTTTCGAGCATTCTGAGGCAGAACTCAAGAACATCACGGCACTTTGCAAATGCTGTGGCAATTTCCACCACATTTTCAATTATCGCCGTTTTGGGTGTATCTTCCCTCATGAGCACCCTCTGAAGTGTAAGCAAATCCTGAGCCAAAACAGCACAATCAGAATTCTTGTATGAGAGAAGTCCAGCATTAATGACCCTTAGTTTGATACTTTGTAGATGATTCTCCTCCGTAATATTCCACAACACCTCCGAGTAAGCTCGTGCATCATTCGGATAGTTCTTCAAGAACAGACACAACAACAAATCACGTTCGTGTTTCTTGAAATCTGGGGATTTGAGCGAGAAACGAATTGCCAGAACCCATACATCAAACCATGAAGGATCTCCAATCTTACAACGTGACCCTGCGAATAAACTGCGGTAGAAAACGACCAACCCAGCGGGGATCACCAGCCCCTTCACTGGAAATAAACTGACTTGCTGAATATACCGGATCCAGTTTTCAGGGCTGTCAGCATCAGATGCAACCGCCTGTTCAAGACTTTCATAGTATCTCTGAGATCGCAGGGTGCTACTGAAGACTTTACTAGCAGCTTTCATAACTTGGGTATATTTTTGTGGAAAATGGTCCGAAACAAAGGAAGAAAGTGCATTGTAAGTGTCCTGGAGTTGTCTGTGAGGCACTTTCAAGCGCTTTTCATACAACTTTAGTATAAGAGGTGCCTCTTGTGCTGGGTTCAATGATGAAATGACGCGATTGAAGATGGCTTGGCTAGATAAGTAGTCAGACTCGCATTTTACAAAAGCCATCTGGATTGAAGAAAAATCATTTTGTCCAAGGTCTATCTTTTGACCTAGAAACTCCAGAGTTGGAAACTCCGCTGACACTAGTTGATACATGTGCTGTTTTTCGCAAACTGCCTGATCACCAGAAAAGTCGCGTTCTATAGACAATTTCCAATGTTCGAGCAATTCCGGAGTGAAAGCTTCAAACACAAACTTGGCTTTCCAGGCCTGAGTAGTGTCAGAAAGTGAGGTTTTCTCAGCAAATGCCTTGACTTGTTGATACCCAGCTATAGAAAAGATATCCCGGCCTCTCTCCTGCAAGGCCACCTCTACGAGTTGCGAGAGAGTGTAGATTGACATATTGCTGTACTTAATCGAGCCCCCAGCAACTGCACACTGGTTCAATTGTTTCAAGTAATTATTAATCAGCCCGTGGAATAGGATATAGTTGTGTAGCTTTCACCGATTGTCCTGTACGAGCTACTGTATTCTCAAACGCGACCAGCCATGCGGTGCAAGTATAATTTATGGGGAACGTCTGAAGCTCACTTTAGCGGAACTGTGAAAAATGAACCACGACTTTTCTTTTCTTTGAGCGGTATTGCTTTTAGAAAAAAAAATTACGAATACATGTATATCTTCCTCTTTTCCTTTTCTTGCTTCTTCTTTCTGGTTTGCCCACTATCGTTTCATTTCACTACAGCTAAATAAAAATTATCAGAGTACGAGCGATCGCACCCACTGCTCCATAGTCTGGTCTATGAGACCTGCGCGAGATGAGCATCGGGTATGTCAGACCTTTTCATAGCTTGTTCATAGATAAGCTGCTGAGTGCCAGCTCCTTACTTTTCATATTCTTTTGGAAGATAATTCAAATAAACTACGTATTTTGTTCTATTCCAAAAGCTAAAAGCTTGAAACGTACTAGTTCTGGTCCCAGTCTCTTTGACGCATGCATAACTTGAGATTGCATACCCTTCACTATTAAATACCCCTCAGCATACAATGAACGCCAGTTCGTATCTCCGCTCCTATGGCTGGCAAGAAGGCGAAGCATTGAAGAAAGGCGGGCTCAAAAAGCCGATTTTGGTGAAACACAAGAAAGATACAAAAGGCCTAGGCTCAGAAGGCAACGACTCGGACATGTGGTGGGAAAGACTTTTTGACGGACAATTGAAAAGTCTCGAGGTGACTTCGGGTGAAAATGGCGTATCCATAAACCAGAATGAACAGGAAGTGGCAGATCATATGCGAAAGGCAAATCTGCCTTTGTATCGTATGTTTGTGCGGGGTGAAGGGTTGGCTGGAACTGTAGGGAAGACAGGGAATGTCCATGTGAAAAGCATAGGAATAGAGGCAGCGGAAGTAATTAATAATGTGGAGAAGAGCATAAAGGAGAAGGTCAGTGAAACAAGAAAACACAAGAAGAAGAAGGGCGAGAGTATGGAGAAGAAGGAGAGAAAGGAGAAGAAGGAGAAGAAGGAGAAAAAAAAGAAGGAAGACAAAAAAGAGAAGAGATCGAAATCAGGCAAAAAGTGCATGGTGGGAAAGATGACGGTGGCAGAGACAAAAGATGTGGGGAAGAAAAGGGAATATTCTGACACCGATAAAAAAAGCGATTCCAAGAAGAAGCGCCATGCTACCGATGTGATAGAGTCCAGCAAGAAAAGCAAAAAGTCGAGAAAGAGCTGATGGTATGTCATGCTCTAGGAATGAAAAAGCTAATTCTTCAGAAAGTCATACTTAGATTGAACGATCGGGTCTGCAAATCTTCGATATTGATCAACAAGTAACGCGATTCTATTCAGAACATTGACGGTTCCGCCAGAGAATGTAATAACCTGCTGACTGCTTGTTCGAAACCTTGAATCGATCGAAGTGGAGGTTGCGCGGAGTTCATTTAGGCAAGTTGTGATCAACTGTCGAACAATTATAGCCCGCGCCAGTAATGATCGGGCAAAGGAGTTACAATCTGGATTTGCACTCATTATTACCATGACGGTTAGCTGTCCCATTCTATGCTCCAACTGTATAATGACTGGCGATCCCATTCTAATTGTTGGAAAGCCAGACTGGTTTCACTGAAAGATCTCACTTAATACATAGGAAGATATAAGAACCCTGGAATAGGTCGGATTTCTACACATGCGACCTGTGTGATGTTATTTGCATACTAAACAGCCAGTGATACGTCAAGTCCTTATGTGTTGAATCATACTTCCATGGTCACCTAGGCGAAAACCAAAAATTACCTCCTTGATGGGATTCAAGTGCAACCCTGGGGTCGAAATGCCTATGTATTACATTAACTATCTCAATCGTACTTAATATGGCCACCTTGAGGTTCACTCAACCCACGACATCTTGCAATGCCATTCATAATGGGTCTACTCTTGCATATTGACTTGGATCAAATCAGCACACCTGATCTTCTGCTGCTGTTATGTCCTGCCACTTCTTTTCCGATATTCTTGTACCCTTCAATTTGTAGTTGTATTGATCTTCACATCACTCACACCCATTCGCACCCAGAGCCTTCGCGTCTAATTGCAACTCAAGTATCCGCCAGTCTAGGCGCGTTATCTCTACAACAAGTGTATTCATGACATCCAGATGGAATCAAGTTCTGGAGTGTCATCTATAGCAAAACACAATATTCTGAGTGAAAATGGAAAACAGGGCTTGCTTTTATTGAAATGGCTCATACTCTCCTGGATCTTGGTATCTTTGCGATCCGTACTCACATGGTGGTTATGCATTACTTTCTTATCATCATTATACATGATATACTTGGCCATCAAGATGAAGACAGTTGCTTTCGAGCCATCATTGCAGTCGAAAAGAAAATTTGTGTTTCTCGAAAATGCTCGGTGGCGCAAAGAAGCTCTGAATTTATCAATAGACTCTATAACGCTGGATATTCCCGTTATCAAGAAATCACCTGACATCTCTCGACTCCTTACTCGGTTCGGTGATCTTATCGTGGGGGAGTTTATTGATTCGTGGTTCAAGAAGCTTGCACCAGCGAATACCCAATTCCAGGATTCGATCAAACTAGAGCTTCGACATGTTTACTCCAGCATAGGCGTCCGCATGATGAATGTCGACGTTCTGAATGTGCTTGTCCATAAACTCGTCCCTAAGGTAACCAAACACTATGCGAACTTTGTAGCTTTGAATGGTTTAAATGATGCCTCTTACTCTCTTGAAAGCAAGTCAAATCAAGCTCGCGGGTACAACAACGGGAAGCTACACGAGGGTGTAACCCTCGACCCCGTGCAAAACGAAGCAAAGGCTCGGGAAAAAGCCTATTTGCGCAAGAAAGTCAAAAGTATACTTCCATACCTTTTATCTCTGAAAGAAAGTGAAAATAGCTTGGTGATTTCTCTTTTGACTGAGATATTAGCTTGTACTGTATTGGCCAATGTTTTCGATGTGATCTCCGAAGGTGATTTTTGGAACCAATTGATCGTGAAGGTGATTGGGTCGAATTTGCATCATCGGAATCAAGTCAAGTGGCTTCGAGAGGCCTTGCAACAACATACAACTCAGAAAACAGACCAAACGATCCGAATTACCGAAACGTCAAAGCTTCCGCCCCTAAAGGCCCCGATATCCCCCGAATGTGTTCGTGTGTGGTCCGCGAGAATTTTGGATTGTACTTCCTCCGAAGAAAGGAGTTATTTTAGTGACCTATTGGCTCGAAAAGAGGCCTCATTAAATCCTGCTGGCGGGACTTATCCGCATGATTTGGCAGCAATCAGAAAGTTGATTTCTTTACTCAGTGAAAGCCCACAATCATTGGCACATGCGCATCTGCTCGAAGCAGTGTTGGGAGACCCAAAGTCTACAGCAATATTTCGAGAGTTTCTTCGTTCTTCTAAGCATGAGATTGAGCTTGATCTATGGTTTGACATCGAACTGATGCGAGCACCGCTCGAAGGCTCAAACATATCGGAAGTTCCTCTACTTTTGGAGTTTTCAAACAAAGATGATATAGTAAAAATTTTTGAGAGATATTTTGGGGTGTCACACTTGCAAATATCTGATGAAATTCGATTCCCCGTTGAGAACTACGTGAGCCATTGTTCTCAAGATGACATGGGGCTTTACCAACAGGCAAGGCTAGCCTTGTTTAGTCTTCAGAATCATATTTTCATGCGAATGAAGGAGGTTTACTTTATTCAGTTCCAGCTGTCAAATATGTTCGGTGATATTGAAGCTCTGCAGCATTCGAAGAGATCCTTCACCAGAGTCACTTCAACATCCTTTCCGCAAAACCAGAGCCAAAAGAAGAATGATATTACTGATCGTGAGTCAGATATTCAGATTCTCTCTTCTGTGAGTCCTGCAGTCGTCAAAGCAGTAGAGACCGCCTTTGAAGAAATCATGAATTCTTCTTCCAGCGACAGAAATAGCAAACTCCAAATTGATCACACCACTAATTTGGAAGTCTCGCAAAAACTTTCATACAAATCTCCTCAGGGTTCTTTGTTTGGGGACACTGGCTCATCTGGGCCTTCGCCATTGTTGGGTTCATGCGGCAATAGTTCGAGCAGATTATCTGCATTTTTCGAAAACAGTGACTCTGATTCTGACACTGATTCAGCTTTCTCAGAATCGCTTGATTCAGATGATCCCGACCCGCAACATTTGTCTAACCTGGAATTACTTCTTGCAGCACCCGGTGATCTCAGTTTGGCGGAAAAAATAAATGTTCTTAATGAGGATATTTCAAAGCTCACTGAACAGAGCGAGATACTTGTTTCGCTTCTTAAGAAGGCAGAATTAACAAACAATGTTGCCGAGCTCAAAATCTTGAGGCGCTCAAATGGTAGTCTTGAAAAAGAGATTAACTTAAAGGAGCTACAAAAACAGCAATATATCGTGCAAGAAAATGACAACAGTCTTTTCGGCAAATCTAAAGTCAAGATCCAATCGTGCGTTTTTGGGAAAGATGAGAGCTTACCGTACGTCATGTATGTGATTGAGGTTCAAAAGTACTCGAGCGAAGACCCGAATGAAATTGTGGCGGGGTGGATTGTGGCTCGACGCTTTTCTCAGTTCCACAAACTTCACGAATATCTCAAGAAGAGATATAATGAAGTGAACGAGGTCAAGTTCCCAAAAAAGAATATGCCTTATTTGAAATTTCAGAAAACACAACAAATCGAAACTCGGAAACCTCTTTTGCAAAAGTATTTGCAAGATTTGTTGAAAATCCCACATGTGTGCTCAGATCCGGCTTTTAGATCATTTCTTTCTTCTGATAACTTCCATGTCGGGAAGTTGGGAAAGGCTCCCTCGAGAAATAAGTCCGAAACCATCTTGAGCAAATTTTATCGAGACTCAGGCGAGCAGCTGAAGAATACCACTAACAGTCATGCTAAAAAAAACGAGGAGATGTTGCTCAATATCAAAGAGATGGAGCGGGAGCTTAAGCAGTTTGATGAAATCCAGAGATTTGCAGCAGATAAGGTACCTTTTGTCAAGCCTATTTCGGATTTCCTTTTGACTGTTTTTGATTTGAGTAAATCCAATTGGCTCCGCGGAAGAGCGCTTTTGGTGATTTTGCAGCAATTGTTGGGATCCACGATTGAGAGAACAATTACATCACATGTTGAACTGAATCTAAAGCAAGAACTGAAGCTAAAACAAGTGATCGAAAATCTACAGGACATGCTTTTCCCAAACGGTAGATTTAGGGAGTCTCCTGAAATCAGAAGTCGGACAGAGCAGATGCTAACAAGGAAGGAGGCCTTCACAATTTTGCGCCTCTATATGTCCGAAACATGCTCGAAAATCTTTGGCCTGAAAAACACTTCGTACGCTTGTGAGAACATGTTGCAAATGCTTCAAAATGACTACTTAAACAAGCATTTGATCTTCGATGTATTCGACGAAATTTGCTTGGTTTTGTTCCCCGAGCTTGGTAACTCTCCAGTCAAAATTTGATGTGCATTTCTATGCAATTTTACACGTTTATATGTACACACGGCTTCATTGTAGACTGAACCGAAATTATATAAGGGGCTTACTAGTGGCCTCTTGAATGTGTCTCTTGAATATCCAAGCGACTAATGGATCATGCTTCCTCCTCACCCTGTGCTTGCTTTTGGACGTATTCCACAGCAAGGGCCTTCACGCGAGCCACAGCTTGCTCATCCCCAGCTTCCTCCTCAAACGTGAGCCATTTCGAAAAGAAGAATTTGGCCTGTTTTCTTGACAACTTCTTGGTGATAAGTCTCTCGAATAACGCCTCGACCTTCTCACGTTCGCCTAGTTTGATTTCCTGGTCGATATAGACATTCCACAAATCTGTCCTCTTTGGAGCGTCCGTGATTAAACCTTCAAACAATGATCTGCCTTGTTCGGCATCACCCTTGGAGAACTCGAGTTGGCCAAATTTCCGCACAACATCAATGTGGTCTCTCTTTGGAAGCGATTGTAAAGCATGTGCCAATACCTCGTGTGCTTCTTCCAGCATCTTACGGTCCATATAGTATGAACCACATTGGACCCACACCGACACATTCTGGCTGAACTTCTTGCACATGACTTTGAAAAGCTCTTCCGCTTTCTCGAACTTCTCCGAGAGAACATATATGCCAATTAACTTCTGGTGCATGGTCAAACTATCCATGTACTGAACAGAACGCCGGAAGGCCTCTGCAAGAGACTCGTCAGTACCAAAGCTATTCTCCAAGTTGAGGATGGCAATCCAGATATTCATCTTCTCTTGCTCCTCGCGGTAGTTGATGGTCTTCAAGGCCCTTTCGGCAATATGTCTAGACTTGTCAATTTCACCTAACTGCAATTGGAACGACATGTAGTTCATCCAAAGAACAGAAGAGTCTGGGTTACCCACAAGCAAACGCTCAAAGTCACCAACAGACTCAGGGGCCCTGGAGTTCATTTCCTGAGTACGGTCTTTCACCTGTTTCTTACCCTTGCTTCTCTTTTTCTTGGTTTGCATGAAGTTTTCACCATCGTCATCAGAACTCTCGACATCTTCCGCCTGGTCCAATATAGATGCAGTCCAGTCGAAACCATTGGTTGACAATCCACTCATTCCACCGGATGTACTCTTAGGTGTTGGATTTTCTTCGTCTTCAGATGCAGATTCGTCGTCTGATTCAAAAGCATCTGCCATTACTTCATCTTCATCGTTGGCCTTGGCATCTGAAGCATCCGACATCTGATCATCCTCATCGAGATCTAAGTCTGTAAAGTACGACGCCTTCATACCAAGCGAAAGCTGCTTCTTTGCCAGGTCAATTTTCAAGATCTTCACCTTGACACGATCGCCCTCACTGAAGAAATCAGAAATGTTTTCAATCCGATTATCGGATATCTCAGAGTGATGACAGAGACCGCTAAGATTTGCCGTGCCGTCCAACTTGACAAACACACCGAAATCCATAACTTGCCTGATGCTGCCGTCGTAAATCTCATCGACTTCCAATTCGTCGAATGTCTTGAAGCTGGCCAATTTTCCGTTGACTTCGCTTGCCTTTAACGTCATCGATATACGGCCTTCTTCCTCGCAGCGAGAAATCTTCCCAGTAACGGTTTGGTATAACTTGAAATACTTCTTCCAGTCATCCAACTGGGCGTCCGAAATATCTTCCACACGAACCAAAGCATACAAATCCCTGTTTAAAGCAACAAAGATACCAGTATTGGAAATGGCTTTAATGAAACCTTTCACCAACTGACCTCTCTTGAGATCATCGATCGATTTAATAAGCTTGTCCTTGGCGATTTTTTCGTTTCTCAAACTGACGACAAGTCTCTTCTCGCCACTCTCGATTTCCAACACCGTCGCAAGAACAGGTTGATTTGGCTTGAAAGCTTTGTTCAAAGTCTGATCGTAGTCATTCAAAGCATCCGTGATGAAAGCCCTTCCTGTGACGCCCTCACCAAATTCAGCCAACACATTTGAGTCAGACACGTGGAACACCATACCTGGAATCTTGGAGTTCTTGCTCAATTGAGAAGTCGATGTGATTTCCTTTCTTGCCGACATGATAAACTTTTGATGTCTTCCACTGAATTTTTGCACCTTGAGACGCAAGGCGGTACCTACAGGGAAATTGGCATCAAAATCTTCGTAATCCTCAACGTTGTCAGAGAGATTGTACACAAGAACCTCACCTTCCACACCTGGTGCGATGGATACCATGGCATGACCATGTGCGAATCCATCAATGAAAGCTGTGACCGTCAGACCAATCTCGATATCCTCGATTGGAGTAGGCTTGTAGGGCATTTTGCTCTTCAACTGGTTTTTCAAGATGGATAGCTCAACAATAGTATCGTCTGAGAACGAAGTGTTAGTAGTGAACTTCTCTGCATTCTTGTTGAAATACCCAATCACCTGAGCTTTGATGGTTTCTCCTGTTTGAAAAGTGGCAAGAGGGTGTTTGCTGTCCAAGGAGAAATCGAAAGTGGAGAAGCACTGACTCACATGTACTCTTCCAAAAAAGTTATCGGCTAACCGAATCTTGAGATGATTACCTTCAATGGAGTCTATGACACCTGTTGTGAGCTCTCCGCTAGCATAATCAGTAGTAAGTTTCTTGGTTTTGTCAAGTGGATTCTTGAGCTTCTTAGGCTTGTATGCATTGACACTTCCCACGTCCACAAGCGAGAGCAAAAAACGTTTGTTTTCGTTGTCGACTCGAATAACTTCGCACGCAACAGACTGATCCTTGGAGAAACGTTTCAGCAAATCTTCCGTTGGATCTGCCACAGCATTTTTAGGTAAGACCAAACCAGTCAATCTGCCAGCAAAGTTGACAAAAAGACCCATGTTCGTCACCGACTTGATGTAACCAGATATAATGGAGCCCACATGAATATCCTCATAATGTAAGGGAAACGATTCGGTCTTGGCGGCATTAATCAAGGACTTCTTGGCGGTGACAACAACTGTTCTTGTTTTCATATTCTTTTCGATCACCAACACTTCCATAAATCCACCGACTTTGGATGCCTTGTAAATAATTCTGTTTTCTTCGTAATTACCGTCAGAGAGGTGACCAGTGGAGATCACCCCGTGTAAGTTAGAACCTTCTAATTCAACAACAAATGCTTCTTTTGTTTTCTCGACAATCGAGGCCTTCTCGATCGATCTGCCGGCAACGATCTCCTCAAAGTGTTGAGCTTGAGCACTACTGAGTTCTGTTGACTGTCTTAAAGTAACAGAAATCTTACCATCCTCGGGAGAAAACCTCAAAATTCTCACCCCCACAGCTTGACCTTCCTTCAAGTAGTCCTTAACGTTTTCCACAAAAGTCTCAGAGATTTCATTCTTGGGCAAATATGCTCTCAAGTGGCCAAAGAAGGAAACGACCGCGCCTCCACCCACGAATTTTTCAACAACTGCGGTAGTCTTAAACCCGATAGACAAATGATCGGTGCTCGATATAATTGACTCCTCATCCATATTGACCAAACTCTTTCTCAAGGTCACGTATAGCTTTTTCCCGTTCTTTTGCAACACTCTACCCTTGACAGAGCCACCCACTTTGAACTTTCGCTCGGGATACACAAGCTTGATATCAGACATGTGATTTGGAGGCACCAAAGCTTCAAAGTCGCCAAAGAACTTCACGATCAAACCCTTGCCGTCGGCCAAAACTTTCACGACTTCAGCAGCAGAGATGTACTCACCCACAGGGATATCTTCAACGGAAGCAAACTGCGAGTCAATCACCTTGGGGTTAAGCGTCATCATCAAGACATTGTCAATTGCATTGTAGCCCAATACCCTAGCACGATGCTTGGAGCCGATTTGGTAATCTTTGTTAATATCGAGGTCCGGGTCAACATTCGACTTGTGAACCTGTCCAATTATACCCACACTCGCGGACACATAAATGTAGTCAGAGTCCACGCCAACAACTGGAATCAGAGTGTCAAACACAAACCCAGATGGAAAGGCTTCGAGGGGTTCAGCATCGAACGACGCCTCTAAGGAAAGAATCCGCGGCATAGCAGACAATACTAACGTTTTCACACCATCCTCAATCAAAACACCGATCACCCTTGCTCTCGCTTTAGAGGCCGTGGCGAAATACTTGAAAAGTTTCTCAGCGGTTGTTTGGCCTGTATGCGGAAGAGAGAAGGTTCCGTCAACCATGCCGTGTACACGTGCGTGGACGCCATCGAACCCGGATTCATGAACAAGTGCGTCCACCAAAGCACCGGGGTGGATAGCATCAATAGACGTGATTGTAGCAGCGGGTTTTTGCTCGTCTGTATTCCCGCTGTAAGCTGGTTTCAACGTGACAATTCTAGAGCGCTTTTCGGCAATAGTGGTCAAGATAACTTGTCCCGGAACAAGCGACAGCATAGAGAGACCGGCTTTTTTCAACTCTTTATTGGGCAAGAAACCAGAAAAGCCACCCACACCCAAACTTAACACAAAACCGTGGTCTTCCTTCGACTTAACAGACGCCTGCAAGATATTACCCGGGAGCAAGTCGCTCTCTTCCATGGAGGCATTTGTGTACTGTGGCTCGAGCGAAAGACTGATTTCTTTCTTGTTCTCTTCACTGGGCATGACCACGGCGCGGAGCCACTGGCCTATTTGAAACAAATTGGAGAGTTTTGGGAATTCGGGCTTAATCAGAAGGCCAGAGCGCATTGTCAGGTTATTTTCGTCGTCCTGCTCATCCTCTTCATCCGAAGATTCCATGGCTGCTTCGTATTTTTCTAGCTGTTCCGTGAGCTCGTCACTTATGGCGGTGATGGGGATGTGGCCAGTCAAGTTATCGCCGATGGCCAACGAGATCTGCGTCTTGGAAATCGCCGCAACCTGTCCGAAAACAGAAACGCCAGGGGTCATTTTCTTGAATGAAAAGTGCTCCACCGGCTTGAGATTGTCGTCAGCAGACGCATCAGCATCGCTTCTGGTGGATTTACCGCCGGAGCTGGACTTATCGCTTTTGTGTTTTTTTCTTTGTTTTCCCAGCAAGTCTTTTCCACTGCTGGTTCTTTTCTTGTCAGCAGCCGCCTGCTCAAAAAGCACATCTTCAGTGGCCTTGTTCGAGATGGTCTTCATTTCCAAGGGCGTCAACACAGAGGCCCCTCCTCTAGGGAAGGCGATCTCGCTGCTGCTAAGCTTCGTTTTTCCCGATTCGGAATCCATTTTTTGATTGGGATTAGGGAAGACAGCAGGTGGTGCTTTGTTGCAAAATTGGATCGATCAAGAAAAGTGATGAAAAGTAGTGGAAAAAATCCGCGACCGAGAAGAGCATCTCCATAGAAAAGACGCAGCGAGATGCGATGCATCGGCAGGCCCGTATGCAAGACACACCGGCGTATACTGGTGAATGGAAATATGGATTAACAGCAAAGACTCGACTTCTTGTCAATTTGATTAAGTTTCAGTAACACATTGTGTGAAATGTAAAATAACCCGTTTTGTCAAATCTGTCAAATCTACAAAATAAGCGCTATGCCTCTATGTATTCGGATACTCAAAAGAGCCAATCATATTCTTGTGTTGGCACTAGTTGATGAAGTGTCTTCAGAGAGCCACACAACGTTGACATTCGAGTACCTAAAAACTCAGGTTCGGGTATGAGATCTGAATGTGCTCGAATTTCACTTCTCGCTCAAAAGTTTTCGGGCACAAATCATTGCCCATCTTTAATTGATGGTTTGATTTGAACGTCAAATTCTTCGCACTGATTGAGAGCACGTTGCCAATTTTTGCAGCCACTTCAATTCGTCTATTCTTCACGAAAGTTCGGCATTTCAAGCGCATTCAACACTAGAGATGACGAAGTCAGAAATACACAATCTAACTCATTTTTAAATTTATCATTCCTTACGCCATTCAAACCAACTTCATATGAATAACCCCTTACTTCTTCTTCTTCTTGCTGCTTTTTTTCGGCCGCATAATCACCTGGCCTTCAACAACCTCCTTAGGCTGGTCCTTAAACTTCTCACGCGACTCGAGAAAAAACATCAAGTCCTTCACCTGGTCCGACAACTCCTCATTCTGTGCCTTCAACTGATTATTTTCTTCGGTCAAATATTCCACTTTCTGCAGTAGACCTTCAGCCAACACATTCGATTCCTTAAGCTCCTGGCCGGCCAACTTCAATGAAACCTGCTTCATATCGATCTTTTGCTGAAGTGCGGGAATCACGTTTGTCGTTACTTTATCTAGTTTCAGCGTCAATTCTGCTACTTTCTCCTCGAGTTCAGAAACCCTCTTCTGGTCTCCACTAGGGTCAGCAGCAGATGAGCGCCTTCGTACACTTGAGACCTGATTCTTGTCTCTGAGAAGAAGTTCGTAGTATTCCCGTTGGCTGATGAGCTGTGAAAGCAAAAGCTCGGAATATTCAATCCCTTCGCCCTCCTGTTTTGCAGTTGCCTTGTCGGTCGATGTTTCCTTGTTGGGAAATTCCACGATTTTACCGTCAGACTCGTTTGTAATAAGCCTGTGTACATAGTTATCACCAGCGTAGTCCCAGACTCGAGAAGTCGAAAGCTCCATAGCAAAACAGTGGCCACTTTCTACAAAGTGCTTGAGTGAATGTTGCTCAGGTGCATACCGGCTGCACCCAAGGTTACCGCATATGAGACAAACCCATAAATTATCTGTAGTGGGACAATTCATACAAGATTCTGAATCTTCTGTGCTTTCCAACGATTGCAGCGACTCGCCAGCGAGGACCTGAAAAAGCTGTTGTTGGTGCATTCGCGAGTTTATTTGCAGCAAACGGCGCACCGATCTTCGGATACTTTGGTTGGAGATCCCGTTGGTATATCTACAAACAGGGCATGTGTCGTCTCTCCACTTCGACAAACATTGGCAATGGAATGTATGTTGACACGGGATAGTAAGAAGGCCCGAGATTTCACAATCGAGCTTTTCAAGGCATACGGGACACGTGGGTAGTTCAATCTGGATCATACGATCGTTGGTTCGACTCCCTTCGGTCCCTATTGAGGCGGATTCAGAAGTAGTAAATGGATCCTTCATGAGAAACGGAATCAAAACATCCTGTTTAGGCATGTCTTCCTGGGTATTGGCTTCTAGCGACACCGACCGCACGAACACAACATGGCACGCCTCCGGCTCCATGGAATTGAACGGTTTGCCATCAAAGTGGTACTGGAACTCGGCTGCCTTAAGAGTATCGCTGAACTTCAAGAGCACCAAGTACCGGTTAGGCTTCTCGCTCTTAAGAATACGGACATGTGTTATGTGTTCCATGTAATGGTCACCTACAAAGCCCAATAAATCAGTGGCGGTGAAGTACGTGGGAAGAGCAATTATAGAGAGCATCGTATCGTCATGAGCATCCACCACCGATGGCTTTTTGGTGGAGGAATAGCTTTCGTCTTCGAAGTCTCGATACAACCGGATCACTCCGTTTCCCAACAGACACGCCTTAAGGGGCTCGTGCCCAGAAGAGTAATTATGGAGACCCATTGTAGTATTCGAGTCAAACCCAGATACGCAGATTTCGGAAACTCTGTAATCGTTCGTTTTACCCAGAGTTTTATTGTTGCTAGGAATACCGTTACCCGAATGTTGCAGCGTGATTTCAATCAGTATATGGTAGGAGTCTGTTCCTATCATGCTCCGTTATAACAGAGACAAGAACTGATAGATGGAGAGCGGTGCGAAGATGGAGTGGGAGAATGAGAGTGAGACGTCACTGGATGCAACGCGGCAGTCTTGGAGAAGTTGCAGTCGATCTGAGAAAATGACAAGGCATAGAGAGACCGAATCGAGCTGGCAATTTTACAGAAAAATTCAATGCCCAGTTTTTATAACGGGAAGCTCTCTCGCGCACGCTTGTCTTAAGAGCTTTCTTTTCTCTTCGATCGTTTATCAGAACGAATAGCTTTTAACCAATTAAGAACGCGAATCTTATATGACGCTCATATACTTCCACATGAACACCCGAATGAAAGCCAGAAGTCATATATTTATTTATACATAGCTAGCTTCTGGCTATTCCCTCTATTTGGTCTAGCAGTTGATCTAGCGTCGTCCACTACGCGCGGGCAAAAGTCTATAAGCCGTACTTTGTAGGGTCAAAGTCAGCGAGAGTCTTGATAATCTCTCCGCCATCACCTAATATCTCATGTTCTTTACCGTTCAATTCACCAAGCGCACCAGGATGAGGAATCCACACCACTGTGGCATTTGCGTTTTTTCCAGAAAGAACTCCGGGAATCCCGTCCTCGAAAATTAAGCACTCTTCTATGAGTATCTTCTCGAGTCCCTCTTTTTCTCGTTGTTGGTTGAGTGACTCTAGACAAATGTGCCAAATATCCGGGTTCGGTTTGCCTCTGCCTGGAGGGATTCTTGGATCGTCTCCGGTGACTACATGAGGCCCAAAAGCCTCAAAATGTTCCGCCAAACGCTCGGTTTTAAGCTTATAGTTAAGCATGTTCGAACCAGTTCCTAAGGCCAATGGCACACCTTTCTGTCTTAGATACTGCAAAAGAGGCAATGCCCCTTTCAACCAGTTGCTTTTTGGCCAAAGGCCCTGTAAAACCTCGTATGCCTGCCGCATGTATTCCTCGGGCGTCACGTCGTTCATCTGGTAAAAATCCAAGAGTTTACGTGCTGCATCGGGACCTGGTCTACCCTGCAAATCGAGTTTGATGTCCCATGTCAAAGGCCCTTTTCCGTACCTTGCAAGCACTTGAGACAGGCCTTCGGTGTATATATCTTCAGTGTTTAGCAAAGTGCCGTCCAAGTCTGCCAAGTTAGTATATAAAGGGACAGTAACGTTTGAAGATCTACTGACCAGCCACGTGAAAGACGACGAAATAGCCTACATACCAAAAAGACAGGCCTTTATCCTGGGAGATTAGTAAGACTGAACATCATTGATATTCCCATACGCGTTGCACATACTTTCTTGGTGCCATATTTGTCGAAATATTTAGAATTTCTTGAAAGGCGTGGGGGCGTGGGTGGGGTGGAATAATACGAACAAGGCTCCGCGACCTGTTTAACAAGACGCACCGTGGGGGCACAGCGAAGGCCTGTGGGGGCGCGAGACTGGTGGGGACACCAGTATGATTTAAGGTTACCACTGAAATATAGGTATTGCAACGAAACAAAGGATATTCTTCGTATTATTACCCCTTCCACTGGCCTATTGTTCTTGGATTTCGTTACGCTGATCGTGCTCTATATGGAACGCCATGAGCCATCTTTATGAGCGAAATTCCATTTCGCGTATGATAAATACCTTCCCCCACTACGATTGCGCCATCCCACCGTTTAATAAACTTTAGATATGTATAGTTCTAAGCCATACTTTTCTACAATGGAGCGTTCTTGAACAAGTACGAGATACTCTCCCCATTGTGGAGTCTTCTGATGGCCTCAGCCAACACACCGGAAATGTCTATAGTATCTAGTTTTGGGCAGAGCTCCAACTTCTCCTCAAATGGCACGGTGTTAGTGCAAACAATCGCCTTAAGTTTCGAGTTGTTGATGTTTTTGATGGCATTTCCAGACAATATCCCGTGTGTCACTATGGCAATCACTTCCTTGGCGTTGTTTTCCAACAACACCTCGGCAGCTTTAGCTAAGGTGCCGCATGTATCCGCCATATCGTCCACAATGATACAAATCTTTTCCGTGACGTCTCCCACAAGCACCATCCTGGATACTTCGTTCGCTCTTGCTCTTTCCTTGTGGATCAAGGCAAAATTCAAATCTAGCCTGTCAGCCAAGCCCGCCGCTCTCTTTGCACCACCAGCATCAGGAGAAATGATAATGGCGTCTTTATAGCTGACTTTTTCCCGAATGTAACGCACAACACTAGGCTCGGCATATAAGTTATCTACGGGTACATCAAAGAAGCCCTGGATCTGAGATGCGTGCAAGTCCATGGTGATGACATGGTCGCATCCCGCAGTGGTCAACATATCAGCCATAAGTTTGGCGGTGATGGGTGCTCTGCTCTTATCCTTTCTGTCTTGTCTAGCATAAGGGAAGTTGGGTAAGATGACGGTGATTCGACGAGCACTGGCAGTCTTACACGCGTTGATCATGATCAAAAGTTCCAACACACGATCATTGACTACGCCGGAGCCGATCTGGCAAATGATGAAAATGTCCTCATCTCTAACACTTTCGCCAATACTAAAGGTAACTTCACCAGTGGAGTCTCTCTTCAACTCGCTGGGGGTGAGTTTTTGCCCAAGACGCGACGCAACAAGTTCGGCGAGTCCTCTATGAACGTCGGAGGCCAAAAGTTTGATTGAGTTGGAAGCCATTGTTGAAGTAAAGTGCAGCTCTAACGGGCAATGTAATCTAAAGACTGCGTAAATATTCGTGGGATGGATCCAGCACAAAATAGGTAATTATGCTTCGGCTCAGTATCTCTATTGATCTATTAATGCTCCAAATATATGAAGTAAAAGATTCTGATAGCTATCAGGGTTCGGAAAATTGGATTTTCAGAAGAGTTCCAAGTACGGCTCCGCCCAATCAAACCACTTATTCGCTTCGTGGTTTCCAGTCCCACTATCTTTTTCTTTTTTTCCTGTCCACTCGCGCAATTCGCAGTGCACTGCGCCAGGAACAGAGCGATGTGGTCATCGGAAGCAGCAACAGATAAGAACCCAAGGACCAGCCAAGACACGGAAATGAAAAATAAAATAAAATAAAAAATAAAATATAAAAAATGTTCTGCAATTTTGGACCAAAGAAATGGACGAAATAGGACCGAAATAAGATATCTCTTTCGTGGTTTTGGTGGATACTAGATAGTGTGAAGCATGCTTGGTAACCCCACGTTTTGGTCACGTGGCGGGTTGGGCTTCACATGTACATAATCGATGATGGAGCGCTTCTTAAAAAACAACAGATCATCCTTCATACGATCTCACTGGAGTAGTTCTTTCAATCTAACGCAAGAAACACGCGAGCTCATAAGTATATTTCCGCTAGAAAAGACCCTGGAAATCGTCGTAGTTGTCTTCGTCATTTGCATCATCCATTTCCTCGTCGTGTTCATTTTCGTTGGCTTCTCTACTGATCAAGGCGTCTGCCACGGCTTCAGTTTCCCCTTCTTTTGCTTCTGTCGCTGCTTTTGTTTCAGGATAATTCGTCTGTACGTCAGCCAAAGCCTCAACACCTCCTTCACCTCCTTCACCTTCATCTTCGTCCTCTTCCTCGTCCTCTTCATCGTCATCAAGTTCCTGCTGAGGCAATGTGTCACGATGAGCCGGAAGTTGTTGCTTGGTTTGCTGTTCGCGGATTTTGGCCAACTCCCGCTTCTTCAGATCAAGCTGTGACTTGAGGTTGTTGTAAGCCGATTGGAACTTCATGCGCATCATCTTATAACTGGCAGTGGCCAACAAGACTTTCTGTTTATCCGCCGCTTTTTGAAGATCCCCGATCTCCTCCTCGAGTTTCTTTACCTTGGATTTGTCCTGCTTAGCATCGTCATCTTCCTCGTCTTCGTCGTCTTCCTCTTCATCTTCGTCGTCTTCATTTTCGTCGTCATCGTCGTCGTTCGGACCGGTTACAGCACCATCATCTACTTCGCCGTCGTCTTCGTTGCCGTACTCCGATTTCATAAGAACAGTGGCTGCTGTATTGTTGGAAGTGGAATCCAACGCATCAGCTAATTCTTGTTCAAGAGCAATGTCGAGATCCGCTTCAAGATCAAGCGCCATCTGGTCGCTTTCGTTCTCTTCGACATCATCCGCTTCACGATCAGTAATATTTGATCCGGGCTCGGGGCTACCATTGTAAAGCTGAGGCGTGGACAGTGAAGACACGGATTTATGATGGGTGTCTGGCCGTGTAGAACCGTCTGGGTACCGTTGAGGTTGCAGTTTGGGGTTGACGTACTCATAATGGCTTTCCTCGGCGTCGTTGTCCCTTCGAACAATCTCGTCTACGCGCAGCTCGATGTCTGTCATGAGCCGATGATTCACTTTTTTAGGCTTGAACCGGCGATACACATCCTCAAAGGAGTTCGAGAGCCCGTGCTTGTAAGCCGTTCTGGAGGGCCGTATCTCTTTGTTCACCGAGAGCTTATATAGTGGGTGTGTGTATGTGTACTCGTCGGGAACCTCGAAGTCCAGCTCCATGTTCAAGTTTTTGGGGTTAATTGTCCGTAGAACGAGTAGAATTTGGCTGACGTCGATTGTTTTGAAGATGTTCTTCTTGTCGGCAGTTTTGTAAAGCTCGGTGAGCGTAGGCATGTCGATTAGCCGCGCTGAGTAAAGCGTCAGATTGACATTCACCACTGCCTTGTCTCGAGTGATCCACTTGATGTTCACGTTAGAAAAGTCGCCCGTATCCGCGGCAGAATGGAGAAAGTCTAGGTTAGCATCGTTGAGAAAGCGAACCGCAATTGCTTGTTCGAGCAAAGGATCGTCTTCAATGTCGGGAGCTTCGGAATCGTACCCTTCTCCAGGCACTCTTGTAGGCTTTATTCTTACTTTAGGAACCTTTTTGAGAATCGGCTGCATTGGCTCGTTCGGGCCTAGTGAGCCCAGATTATCGGCAATTGGCCCACTTTGAGCCTTTCCTAGGCTGATCTTGAGCTTTTTGAGTTTGTCTTTGGGCACTTTGGGTTTGGTGACTCCGCCCACATTATGGCTTTTAAGGGCAGACGGTTGTTTGATTTTGAGCTTCGGTCGCGGTCCGGAGTCGACATCCTCGGGCTCATTTTTAACTTTGGAGGGTTTTGATGAGTTGACCTTGAGCTTGAGCTTTAGAGTCATTTTTTTGGAAACCAATGGTCGTCTGAAGAGAATGTTATGACTTGAATCGCTTCAAAGATTAGGGTACTCGCGAGCCCGGGCCTGTCGTGAGAAGAGAAGAGAGACTAGGTGATATGCAGGTCGCTTGATTGGGCCATTCACCGAAAGGACAAAAGTCTGGGTAGTTTTTGTGGTAAGAGAGAGAGAAAAAACAAAAGAATATCAGAGTGGATATCGAGTGCTTTGGGTATCTTTTTGGAGAACAATTTAGTGTGACGTCTGTTTTGGCTTGTGGTATTGTACTCCGATATCTGTTATTGTTAAGTAGTGTAGGTCGCGCCATGCGACGAAGACAATGTGGAACACACTAGACTAGGCAGCGACACCGAAGTCGAAATCAAACCACGAAATTCGTATCGCTTTTGGCAGGTTTAAAGAGGAAATAATAATCAGATACACAACGAAGAGGAAAAATGAACCCACGTGCACAATTACCAAACCAACAATCGAACTTTATTTTCCCAAGACTGTAAGCGTCCTAGTCTGAAGACCTTCCCTTCTCATGTTGCTGCTGCTGCTGCTGCTGCTGCGAAATCAGCCAAGCCCTCAGTGGAAGAAGCGACTCCGGCTGACCAGCAAGAGCAAGCAATATCGACAGTACTCTTCAGCTCAAGTGTTCTTTAAAACACGATTCATGTTCCAATTTCAAAGAGAAAAAACAAATAAAATAAATAAAAAGTAAACAATGCCCCATAATTGATTTTGCCCTCTTCCTTGGTATGCACATGGTCTCCCATTCTCTCACTCCACCTAGTGGTTGCTCTTCTGGAAGCTTGCGGCCGCGCGAACATACGGCTTATCGGCACAACCGCTGTAGCGTAGCCTGGGCCCTGGCGCACTCAAGAACTGTCACCTAATTCTCACTAGGTTACGGTGGAAAAAAAAAAGTTTCTGTCAATCCGCCCAAGCCACCATTTTTTGACGTCCAGGTATTATTTACGGGTACTTCGACAACTCTAGATTGCAGATTGCTGGCAAATTCTTTCCAACCAAAAACATAACCTTTTCTACCCTAGCACTACAATGTCTAGACCACTGCTTCGAAGTGGACGTCGGTCCAGCTCGTTTGTTCGCAGATCCCGCCAAAACAGTGTCACTTCGCTTGACTCAAATGCCTTGGTGGAAGATAACAACTCGGAGATGTTTTCCGGCGTGGCATCAGAAGTGATCCCGTCGTCGATTTCGTCGTTCCATTACGCCCACCACTTTGCTCAGAGACAATCTGAGGGTGATATTTCCAGCGAGGCGTCGCCGCTCCTCACCACCAATAACCGCCTGAGCTATGGCATGGCCAACATGGACTTGGACTTGCGTCTGGTGCGGCTGAACGCCACGGAAATGCTGACAGAGTCCGCGCAAGGGAACTTCCGCTTCTTCACGACTGATGAAATCGAGGCGGCGCCCGGTGGCCTGACGCTAGAGAACCCCGATGATCCAGTAGACTACAATACAAACTGGGACTACCTGGTGGACAAATTCAACGATAGCGAGGCCATGAGTTTGGCCGACCTATCTGCGCGTCCGTCAAGGCAACCGTCGTTTTCGAAAGGTTCCTTCTCCAATCACAAAAGTCTGGGCGATCATGTTGGTCTGTCGCTGGCGCTTGACTCTTCAGAGAGAATGCCTCGCTCCCATCGTACTAGATCAGAGTCTCCCCATGAATTTGAGGAGGATACCAGATCGCTGTATGAAGAACGATTCCGTCGAAAGAGCTCTGTGTCCAGTGGAAAGTCAAGCAACTCCGCAAGCCAGGCGTCTCGTGGGCTGAGTCTCGATGAAGACGCGTTTCTTGAAAACTTTACCCCTGTGTCTCAGTACCAACGCTACTATTTGGCTGAAGAGGATATCGTGGTGGGTATTGCCGGCTACGCAAACTGCTGGTGGAAAAGTCTCGTCTACTACGCGATTTGCGTGTGCACTTTCGGATTGGGGTACTTGGTTTTGCGCTGGATTCCGCGGTACAGAATCAACTTGATGGGCACCCAATGCCCATTGGGCAAGGCCGACTGGTGCATCATTGAAAATGAGTACGGAGAATTGGCCATTGCCGACATTTCCCGGATCCGGTTCGGCGAACGTCTTTCAAACTTTCTCACGGTGGACATGAAGCTAAAAGACGACGACACCGAGGCAACCCCATCGAAGGAGAACAACCCTGTGGTTCCTTACATTCATTCATTCGAGTATCGTTATATCAAGTTCTTCTACAACCCTGTGGACGACATGTTCAAGACTAACTCCAACTGGTACGACTTACACTGGCTCAGCGCAAAGAACCTACGTGAAGGAACATCCCAAAGTCTACAAGAGCAAAGAACAGATATCTTTGGCAAGAACAACATCAATATTCACGAAAAAACGAATCTCCAGCTTTTGGCTGACGAGGTGTTGCATCCGTTCTACATCTTCCAGGTATTTTCAATTCTTCTCTGGCTCGCGGATGATTACTACTACTATGCATCATGCATTTTTCTCATTTCCCTTGTCTCGATTGTCAATACTTTGGTCGAGACAAAGGCCACTATTTCCCGACTCAAGGAAATGAGTCACTTTGTGTGCGATATCAGAGTATGGAGAAACGGCTTTTGGACACAAACAAACTCGGACGATTTAGTACCAGGTGATGTTTTCGAAGTTGACTCATCCTTAACTGTGATACCCTGTGATGCTTTGTTGATCAATGGTGAGTGTGTCGTCAATGAGTCAATGTTAACTGGTGAGAGTGTTCCTGTCTCTAAAACCTCTGCCACAAATGAGACTGTGCAATATCTTACGGAAAATTTTGGAAGCTCTGTTTTAACAAAGTCGTTCTTGTACAATGGGACCAAGCTTCTTAAGATGAAAACTTCCAATGATGAGCCTGTTCTCGCTATGGTTGTGAAGACCGGTTTTAATACCACCAAAGGTTCCTTGGTGAGATCAATGTTGTTCCCCAAACCAACAGGGTTCAAGTTTTACGAGGACTCCTTCAAGTACATTGGGTTCATGACACTCATTGCTTGCATTGGTTTCATCTACTCGACCTACAATTTCATTCAACTAGGCCTCTCCAAGAGAATCATGATATTAAGAGCATTGGACATCATTACTATCGTGGTTCCTCCAGCTTTGCCGGCGACATTGACCATTGGTACGTCATTTGCTGTGAACAGACTCAAGCATAAGCAGATATTTTGCATCGCTCCAACGCGTATCAATATTGGTGGAAAGTTGGATGTGGCCTGTTTCGATAAAACCGGCACTTTGACCGAAGATGGCTTGGATATCTTGGGTGTGCATCCTACAAAAAACGCTGATGGCCGAAAGGAAATCGTTTTCGAAAAGCTCATCTCTAATGTTGAGGCTCTTTCATCTTCGCAGGCATTGGCCTCTAAGTCCTCATCGGGGAACACCGTTGAAAGCAGGACTCATCTCCTTGGTTGTATGGCCTCTTGCCACTCATTACGATTGATCGATGATGGACTTCTTGGAGATCCTCTTGACGTGAAAATGTTTGAATTTACAGGCTGGAACTTTACTGAAGAGTTCGGTGGGTTATCGGTTCCTTTGGTCTATGATAGTGTTGGAAAAGAAACCTCTGGTTATAAGATCCTCAAAGAGTTTGAATTCGTGTCGCAACTCCGTCGTATGTCGGTGTTTGCTGAAAGGAATGGGAACGACTATATCTTTACTAAAGGGGCTCCGGAAGTGATGATGGACATTTGTGAACCGATGTCGATTCCTTCAGACTATGAAGAATTACTTCACAAGTACACTCACGGGGGTTACAGAGTTATTGCGTGCGCATCCAAAAAACTCGTGAAGAAAACGGAAATCAAGAGCCTCGACAGAGCGGATGCCGAGAGCAACTTAACTTTTGCTGGATTTATCATCTTTGAGAACAAACTCAAATCTTCCACAAAAGGCACCTTGAAACAATTGCGTGATGCTCAGATCAGAAGTATCATGTGTACCGGTGATAACGTACTTACTGCAGTGAGCGTTGGACGTGAGTGTGAGTTGATTGCGCCGTCGGTGACTCAAGTTTACATACCAAGATTTGCGGATGACGACGAATTCTTAGCAACTGGAGGTACAGGGCTTATCTGGGAGGATATGCATAACGCCCAAAACAAGTTGGACCCCGTCACTCTTCAGCGAAGTACCCATGACATCAGAGATGATGTGCACGAGTACATTCTTGCTATAACTGGTGATATATTTCGCTACATGTTGGTAGAGTTGCAAATGCCTGAGTTAAAAGAGGCAATTTTAATGAAGTGCAACATTTTCGCCAGAATGTCACCCGATGAGAAGCATGAGCTTGTGGAGCAGCTTCAAAAACTTGATTACACTGTTGGGTTCTGTGGTGATGGTGCAAATGACTGTGGTGCATTGAAGGCAGCAGATGTTGGGATCTCCTTGAGTGAGGCTGAAGCATCTGTGGCTGCGCCTTTCACGCTGAGAATTTTTGAAATCTCATGTGTATTGGATGTGATTAAAGAGGGAAGGTCTTCATTGGTCACCAGCTTTTCATGTTTCAAGTACATGTCGTTGTACTCGGCAATTCAATTTGTGACGGTGAGCTTGTTGTACAAGAGAGGAACAAATTTGGGAGACTTCCAATTTTTGTACATTGACCTTTTCCTTATTTTGCCGCTCGCCATTTTCATGTCGTGGTCTAAGCCTTTTGAGAAGTTGGTTGTGAAGCGGCCGACGGCGAATTTGGTCAGCCCCAAAGTTTTGATCCCCCTCTTGTGCCAGATCTTCATAATCGCTATGTTTCAAATTGCGGTGTGGCTCTATGTTCAACAACAGCCATGGTACATGAAACCACTTCCTTCTGATAGTGACGACCAAGTGAAATCTTCCGATAACACTGCGTTATTTCTATTCACAAACTTGCAATACATCTTGAATGCGGTGGTACTCAGTACTGGGCCTCCATACCGGGAGCCAATGTACAATAACAGGCCGTTCTTGATTAATTTGGCGTTTGCAGTATCATTGTCTCTCCTCTTGTTCAGAATTGACCAGAATTCGTGGTGGGGAGATTTCATGCAGTTGACGAATATGTCGCTGCAGGCTTACTTTGTCATTGTTGTTGCCGCGTTGGCCAACTTGACGTTACTGTACCAAGGAGAACAAAAAATGTTTGGAAAGTTGGCGCAGATATACAAGAGACTTGTTCGCCGCGACCTTCGGAGTAAAAAGAGATTCAAGAACTTGATCAATGAGTCCAAGAATTTTGTCTGATGTTCCTGGACTTACTCGGTATACCAGTGAGTATAGGCAGGTGCTGTCCTTATTACAACTGTATTTAGTTGAAGCAAAATGTTTCGAATCCCGTCTTTTCATGACAATGGAAGGCAAATTCTAGGCGACCCTACTCTCACACTTTAGGAAGTTAATTGTCTGAACAAGGGGGAGTGCCCGTGCTATTGTTTACACGAGACAAGCTATTCATGCTCGACTGCAATGTCCGGAAAGCACAAATGTCCAATGAGAGCGTTAGACAATGTGTATACGGCAAGGTGGGTGAAAAGATGAAATTGGGAACAATGGTGCGATTCTTGGCACAATACACCACTTGACACTGACGGCTGAGGAGAAGAGGGTGGCATGCAAGATGAGAATTGTGGGGAGTTGGGAAAACTGGTGTACGGTGCAGAAATGGAACTAGGAATTACGATACCACAAGCAGTGTTTGATCGATATGAATGATTTTTGGCCGTTTGCATGATGTCACTGGTCAATTCCACCCAGCTGTTTCAACCATTGTCTGTTTGAAGACACCATTGTTGCTTGAAATAGAACTTCAAAACTCACAAAATAGTGGTGGTGGTGGTGCAACGGAATTACGATAGACATTATTGGCGGAGTACACCAAACGCAATTCGGTATGAGCCGGAGTTTCACGGAGTTTGGTGGCTTATGCGGTTTGGTTTGCAGGCCTCACCGGCCACCCAACATGAAACTGGAGCGAGCTATTATCGATTTTGTGGGGTCGCGTGAGCGAACCTGGTACGCTTGCAGAGATGTTCTGCCAACAAATACGGCACTGTTGCGGGGACGCCCGCGAGAAACTAGAGTGAGATACTTGAAGCCCGAGGCTCCAGGGAAAAGAAAGAATTGATGCGACGCTTAATTGTCTGTATCGATTTTTTATGTCTTGCTTGTAAATTTAATTATTTTTTGGTTTCGTCTTTGGTCGAAATTCAGACTTCAAGGGAATGACCCGTTATGGTTGCGAATGCCCGGAAGGCCGACTCGGACTAAGTCTTCGTTGAGGCCCGGAAGTTAAGTGAGCCGTTTTTTTCTGGGCGTGTCGATTGCCGGCATCGAGTGCCACTGCTCCGTCCGCCTTTCCCGCAACCTTAAAGCTCGCTTAGTCTCGCGCTTGAAACGGCACTCATTACTGCACGGCCTGCACCACTTGCTCGGACATAATAGAAGTCATCGCCCGAGTTCCCCACATAAATTCCACGTTTAAAAAGGGCCATCTGGCTGCGTTGAGTGAGCAGATGCCCCAAAGAGGACTTGAGATAAAAACCAGGGGTTATATTCGCACGACGCCAGGTTCAAGCGGGTTTTGTTTTTCCATTTTCCATCAACGAGATAGTTAATTCCCCCTTTAGGACAATCAATTCCGAGCATCAGTTTGCCCTTTGCTTTCGGATCCAATCAATCTCACTACAAACACATCACCCTGAGACATGTCGTCGATTTCTGGAGAGTCCAATAAAGACGTTCACTCGGACAACGGTGTGCAAAAAATCCACACCTCGGGAGACGCCGATCAATACGTGACTATTGGTAAACACACATATCATAAGTATGAATTGATGCAAGCTTTCGGTGGTACCTTGAACCCGGGTGTCTCCCCATATCCTACGCGTGAGATTGGTAATCCATCTCCCCTTGGCTTGTGTGGCTTTGCTTTGACCACGTTTGTTTTGTCTATGTTCAATGCCCGGGCCATGGGTATTACTACGCCCAATGTGGTTGTTGGCTTGGCTTGCTTTTATGGAGGCTTTGCCCAATTCTGTGCGGGAATCTGGGAAGGCGTGATTGGTAACACGTTTGCGATGTGTGCCTTGACATCCTACGGCGCATTCTGGCTCTCTTTTGCCGCCATTAATCTTCCAGCCTTTGGAATTGCTGCCGCATATGAGGGTCATGAAGGCCAGCTAGCTAGTGCCGTCGGCTTCTTTTTAGTCGGCTGGGCCATCTTCACATTCATGTTGACGTTGTGCACGCTCAAGTCTACCGTGGCATTCTGCTCGTTATTTGCATTATTAACTATCACATTTATTCTTCTTGCAGCCGGAGAGTTTTCTGCTGTTGTGGGTGTGACCCGGGCAGGAGGTGTCACGGGTGTAATCACTGCCTTCATAGCCTTTTACAATGCCTTTGCTGGTACTGCTACCCTGAAGAACTCCTACATTACTGCACATGCTATCAAGTTGCCGTGGGTTAAGTAGAGAATGCAGAAGAGCGAAGGAGTTGAGGTGGTGTTTCAAGACGCGCCACTTGAGATGACGATTTGATATTGCAATCTTTTTTTCCACTAATTTAAACTGACGTTACGATAAACAAGGTATATTTAATGCAATGAGTTATTTTACAAGACTGTGACCCTGTATGTTTAGGGAGTCGGTTGTTCACATGTCCCAAGCAAGGATCGCAATTTGGGAAAGTTCAGTTTTTGTCCGCATTGTGCTTATGTTCAAAACGAGGCATCGAGAGCGAACCAGATTGTTGTGGTTGCCGGTGATGTGTTTTCCCGTTCCCCAACCTTCTTTATGTAGTTTTCACAAGATTTCAGTTATAGCGTAAATGTCTGTATGAAAATTTGCTGTAACACCTTAATGTTTACGAATAAAGCGTTTCAAAAATGAAATGGTTTTCTTCAAATTTCGGTGGTTTTTTACTGATTTTAAAAATATCTCGCACACATTGCAACCAGACAAAATATAGAGATATATAGAAAAATACCAAAAGTACCAAAGACTATTTTAAAGTTGGGCATTTCAGAAGTATGTTCTCATGGGATATAATAATGGAGGTATTTGTTCTTCGAAAGAGATATCCAAACCTATGTTATTAGTCACGTTGACCCTCAGCCAGATCTGTCAAGCCCAACCTGCGAAACTAGCATTGTTAAGCAACTCGGCGGAAAGCACCTACCATCAAAAATTACGAATAGAGAATTGCCAGTTAGTTGAAATCTGCGGTCTTCAAAATTACATTTACATCTAGAAAGATCTTAAAAACTGCTTTTTTTTTTTTTACCATTTTCTTTCACCACACCATAATTCTCCGAGCCTACAGAATTCATAAAGACCGGGACAACGTAACAGAAATTTAGGGAAATATTTCCGTAATTACAAAACTTTTTATCGGGATGTATTTATTGACGGTTTCTAAAAAGCTTCAAACAAGGCGCTCGACCTTCTTCAAACCTATGCTTTTCAATCGTTCGACCCATCTAATTAAAAAGGCACCACGTGCGAATCTTCGACACTAATACACCTGCACAGAGCGACGCTCAAGGCTATCTTCATCAAGTCTAATCGTGATAGTCTGATTTTCAACAGACGCTTTCGTTGGGACTAATCTGGCTCCCGTATTGTTCAACCAGAGATACTTTACTCGATGTCTGCAAATAAGAGAATTGCTTTGCCCGCGAGGGTTGAGCCCAAGGTCTTCTTTGCCAATGAAAGAACCTTCTTGTCATGGCTCAATTTCACCGTGATCTTGGGCTCTTTGGGTGTCGGTCTCTTGAACTTTGGAGATAAGATCGGCAGAATCAGTGCTGGACTTTTTACATTCATCGCCATGTTGACCATGGTTTATGCGTTGGTGACGTATCATTGGAGAGCAAAGGCAATCAGATTGAGGGGCCTGGGTCCATATGACGACCGTTTCGGGCCAACGATGTTATGTGTTTTCCTCCTAGTGGCCGTTGTTGTCAACTTTGTGTTGCGTATAAGAGGGTAGTCCATGCAAATTCTGGAGAAGTTGCTTACAAGAATATTGCTCGAAAAGGTCACTCAGTGCAAATATAGTCGGTGCTAACATTTCATGTATAATAAATTGAAAGAGAAAATACGAAAAGAATGGAGTTTGAAAAATGTGCGATGCTTCGAGAATCAGAGTAGAAATGGCCAAGAAAGACATGGCTTCCGCTTCTTTCGCGTGTCGGGATGATATCTCAGGCTCTTGCTAGCTGTAGTATGTCCGTTTGAGATAACGATATCTCTTGAGAAAATAGAGTGCTTCCAATTCTGGGGTTAGTATAAGGGTAACACAAAGGGTGCAAGTAAGAAGCAAAAGCTGGAGCCCCACAACTGTTTGAGTTATCGACAAATTCTACTAACCTTTGATAATATACTCTCCCTTCTTGAGAGCTTTTTCCATGTCCTCAGGGTGGCTTACACCAGTATTTCTGAATGCCAGTTTAGCCTGGTTCACAAACTTGCTGTATCCTCCAGATTCTGCTGGGTACTCCTTTCCCATGTAAACGAGCTGTTTAAATAGCTGGCGGACACGAGGGTCCATATCTAGCAAATGAATACAAATGAAGGAAGTAATTGCATCGAGCCCCACTATGAGACTAGTGCGAAAAGCTGGGGCACCGACTACGGTGCCAGCTACAGTAATTCGGCCCGCGACCGCTACGACATGGGCGATATCGTAAGAAATATTAAGCACTGTTTCGATAAAATTGAGGTTTGTGCTGTCTAAGAATATAAGGAAAAAGTTCAACAACCATAAAAAGGTGAAGTAAGTTTTTTATGTAAATATGTGAATGGATTTATTCTGTGGTACTTGCCACCTCGTGTCTTCTAGTGAGGCGAAATTGAGGTCCTACAGCCCGACCCCAGAGCCTACAGGTCAGGCCGGAGCTATGCCGAACTAGGTCGGCCCGCGAAACAGATACACCTGCGTCTTCGTAGAGGCCCTAAAAAGTCTAGCACTATATTCCAACCTACAGTCAGTTTTGGAAGGTCACGAAAAATTAGTCCGGAGATGTCACTGGCTTCTTCAGAAACAGCGGTGAATTCTTCGCCTCCACGTGTCGTGCACATGTTTCTTGCGAAGTTTGACCCGAAGGAAGGGTACAAGATGGTGTGGTGTAGTCCCCACCTGAACTTTGATTTACTGGGGCTAGAATACAAGGCACTTCCCTCCGGAGTACATGAGTACGAGGCAACCACTATATACTTGACCCATGAAGCCAACGGAAAACTATACTATGGCTCTGCACGGTTCAGGCAGGTAAATCTGAATGTCGAGGGTGGATCCGATCGCCTGCTAGTTAAGATGTATTCTTTGGGCATACTTGTAGAGCCGTTGAAGGGCAAGTACTGGAAGCCCCATGAATTCTCCACCATTGGCTGGGAACACGTGCCTGTGCTTGACCTGGCCTTGCAGAAGTTCCTCACCACCGATGATTTGCACCCGATCACGATGTTGTATAAGAGTCTCTCCGGTAGTGAGTTGCTTTCTGACGTACCAAGACCTAGTTCTGCCCCCACCTCGACAACTGAACATCCGCTAAGTAGGCTTCCGCTCTCGTTGTCTACAATGGGGCCACTCATATTTCCCATTTTCAAAGCGGCGTTGCTCAGAAAATCCATCTTAATCTTCAACCATTCGTCCCAAGCCTCTTCTGATTTGGTACTGGAGCCTTGTGCCAGGAGTCCCGCCGCCTGTGGGGTCTTGGCATACATTATATCGCTCATTAGCGTTATTCCCAAAGCTGTGAAGACAGAATCCCTCAACGATACCTTATCGTACTCACAGCCACTATACACTATAGGCCTTCAGGACATGAACACAGAACTTCTCTCTCACTATCCTGGATTCATTGCCAGCACAAGCGACGAGATTTTGAAGTACCAGAAACAGGCATACGATGTGGCCGTGGTGATGCCCTCATCAGAACTCGACACATGCAAAGTGCTAGCTAGTGGCAACTTGAACGAACCGATCAAGGCCACATACAAGGATTACGGGAAGTTCTTGAAGGTATACAAAAACCTTCCGCAAGATAGTCAATGTAGGCGGCTTTCCAACAACGATGACCAATCGTCGATCCGTACCTCGAGCTCGATTTTCAGCGTGCTCCGATTTGGTTATTTTGGTGATGCCAAGGGCGAAAAGCTACAGCGAGAGCCGGCATGGTGGTTCTCTCAGGCTACTTCCCCCATGTCATGGACAGAATATATTTGGCTGGCGTTTGCTTGGTTTGCGAGTGCAGGCACCACTGAGAGAGAAGCAAAGAAGTCTTTTTTAGACTCGGAGGCATCCTCAGATGAGGCCAGCAACAACATCAGCAATTTGCTTCAGCTCACTGCGATTGTGGGCCATTTTCACAGCCTTACAAGAAAGTGGTTCTACTTGATGGATGATATCATTTCGGAAGTTACAGACCCAGATCTGGGAGAGAAAATCTCCTTGCAACTCACGCCCCAGGATATCGTCGATATGGAACTCGATCCGTACTCTTCGCAGGACTTGGACTTCGTGCGAGAATTTGTATTGACATACTGGGGCTCGGTGGTTGAAGAGGTTGAAATTGGCTTCGGCATTCATAACTTATTCTGCTAATCAGAGGGTCTAAGCACCAACGAAAGTGGAAATATGGGCTGGGGTAATGAAAATGATACGGAAATTGAGAAAACTTGATCAACTGGACATCAAACCACGATCGTTCAAAGAATGGACAATTCAAGAAAAATAACTGAAAAAGAAGGGAAAGCTGCCAAATTTCAAATACCTCAGCCCTCGGAAATTATTTGGCGGACGATATGGCACCCACTCACACCCAGACCGCGGATGAGAATATCGATGTCCATATTGTTTCGACATTTCCCTCATTTTTTTTTTTTTGTATCTTCTTACGATTTTCACCGGCAGTGTACCGGTGCAATAAAATCCTGGGCCGGTGAAATTTCTCCACGGTTGTGGGTCATTTTCGTGCCACGTCGTCATTGCTGCAAAACAAGGCGGGCTCTAGGGTATTCTCCTACTTGCCTTGCAAAGAAAGCAGGAACGGGCTCAGTGAGCCTCAGCCCTAGTCTCCGCGTGGCGTGGCGTGGTGTCGGGCATACAAGCCGAATGCGGCGGCCGTACAAGGGAAGGTAGAAGTCAGAACACACACAGTGCAACGACAGACGGAAGTGATTAGGAGACACTTTAGTATGAAGAACGCAGGAAAGTGTCGTAAAAATTAGTTATCTCAATAGAAAAAATACCAGCGCTCTTCTCCCATCAAACGATACTAATGTACACGAAAAAGTTTGCTCTTTTCCTCTGCCCTCTTTTGGCATTCGTTTTCCGTTGCAGAACACACTGGTGTGAGCGTCCTGCACACAGCTGTGGGTATTCGTGGGCATGTTTGACTTTTCAGTTTCGAAGTAAGGTGAAGATTAAGCCAGATTTTCACCAAAACTTATCATCTCGTGGCCGAAAGCAATTGAGTTTCTTGCAAACCTCCGAATTCTCTTTACCAGGGAAGAACAACGAAGTCGAAAAAAAGAAGGAGTTGTTTCTCGCTTGGAGATTACTTTTTGAGTATCGCTTCTCAAAATACCTCTCTTTTTGAGATTGGCGTACTTGTTCCACTGCTGTTGGCCGCAGCTCGTACTCTGAATAAAAAGAGTGTACTTAATACTCCTTCACAAAACCAGGATCAACTCGGTTTCAAACGGTGTTTAACGGAGTGATCGGGGCAGACTTCTATTTTTTTATTTTATTTTCTTGCTGCCCACATTGCAACACCAGCGCCGCAGAAGATTTGTGCATTTGTTTTGAGACGGCCGAGCCAAACATACCAGAAATCCACACATAAAAAAAAAAAACTCCCCACCATCAAAAGCATAAAACCAGCGCACGCCAAAAGAATTTCTTTCTTTTCTTCCACTTTAATAGTTAAGGATGAAAAGCCAAAACACACGCGGCGGTAAACAAAGCAGCTCTTCGGGCAACTTCCCCGGCTCTCATCAAAACGCTACGCTGGGATATAATGGCCAGCGGAAAAACCTTGCCAAATCCGGAGGGCAAAACAATAGCCTGTTTTCGAGCGGAGCCATGGCGTCGGAATCACAAAACAAGTTGATTTCCTTGCTTGCCAACGCCACAGGCAAAACTGTCGTGTCAACTGTCAGTTCCGGGGCGAAATATAAGGGTGTTTTACTGTCACTTAACATTGGCTCATCTGGCGAGGATGCACTTTCGGTTGTGTTATTGAAGCCTGTTTTGATATCCAAGCCGTTGATCAACGAGAAAAGCAACGTTGACCACAAGTTGCCGGGGAAAATGGTGATTGAGTCGAAGGATTTGATCGACATTGAGATTATACACTCTTTCCCGGCAGAAGTGCCTGAGATCAAGGAGAAAACCCCGGAGCTGATTGCCAACACTCAAACAGAAACCACCACTGAAACCACCATTCCTTCTGAGCCCCGGGAAGAAGCTACTCTGACGTTCAAAACCGATCGTGACATTTCCGCAGGCTTCAATCTCAAGGAACGCGAGCTCCAACGATGGGTTCCTGACGAAGATACCCCTGTATTGACCTTAGAAGGCGACAGCGGCGGGAATTGGGATCAGTTCAAGGTTAACGAGGAGAGATTTGGCGTCCAATCGTCCTACGATGAACATTTGTACACCACCAAGATCAACACGCAGGCGAAGGACTACAAGGATCGGTTGCTTCGTGCTGAGAAGTTGGCCAAGGAAATTGAAGGGCTGACTACTTCCGATCTGCATGTCTTGGAGGAAAGAGGAATCACTGTGGATGATAGCGGCTTGGATGAAGAAGATAAATACTCGGGAGTTATTCAAGATACCACGACAGGGGATACTCGCGGAAACGAGTTGATGGCTGCGCTTCGCAAAGCTAAAATCTCCAACGAGATCGCCCCTGCTCTAGCAGGTGAGGGAAAATACACTACTCCTAGACAGCGAGCGGCGCAGTACCATGACGATCCAGCAATTGTGTCGAGCTCTGCCACGAAAAAAGATGCTCCGGGGAAGACTATTCCTAACGTGGCTGCAAAACCAGGCCCGGCTTCTATTCCACAAAAGCCCCAAGTGCCTGAACATCTGGGAGAAGCGTTTAGATTGAATGCACAGAGCGAGTTCAATGCGCTACGCGAGTTTTCTGCAAACTTCAAGATCCCCCACAAGATTCCAAACGACCTCTTGCCGATATTGGCCAAGGACAAACTCAAGCAGGATGAGATTTTGCGCAAACAGGAGAATCTTAAGAACGGAGTCAAGGCCGATCCGGTATCGTCTACAGCTGCTCCTGCTTCTACTTCAGTATCTGCTGCAGTAACCAAAGATGCCTCTTCACTGGCTGACGCGAAAGCAGACCAAAAGGATGTTGCTACGGGTGCTTCTGCGGCGAAAAAGGAGCCCACCAAGTTCAAATTGAACCCTAAAGCTGCTGCATTCACGCCGTCAAAATCTATTGCGATTTCGCCAGTGCCCGCAAAAGCTGGCTTCAACAAATCGCCTAGCACCTCATCGCCAAGATTGCACAGCCAGAGGCCTTTCAGCAACTCGCTGTCTGGTTCAAGTACTCGAAGACATCATCAAATATCGGCTGCTGATTTCTTCGGAGGTGCGGATAAAGTACCCACCGCCGAAACCCAGAAGCAAAAGGCCAAGTTGTTCAAGGAGTCGTTCAATTTGTTTGTAACTGCCGTGAGAAACCATGTGGACAAGTCTAAACCTCTCGTGCTTGAAAAAGCCTACAAGACGCCACCTACTTGGGATTCAACTGTGGATGAAAGTTACGACCAATTCGTTGAGAAAATCAGCTCCAGCAACAACCAGATGAAGTCTCCAGCTCCCGGTGGTCAGTTCATGGGTAGCCCAATAATGACGGGGCCAAACAATATCCCTCCGATGATTCCTGGTGGATACATGGGAGCAGCGGGAAACACAGGCAAATTCTCCATGTCTCCACATCTTCAGCAACCAATGGCTGGGCAGTTTCAACAACCCTTCCATCCTTCCATGATGTACCCACAATTTCAAGGCGGCGTTCCACCAGGGCAGCCACAAATGATGTATGCTCCTCCTGGAGTGGACCCGCTGCTCCTTCCTCCTGGTGGTTTCATGGTTCCTGGTTACATGGGCAGCCCTACTCCCATGAGCGGGGGTGCTACATTCCAGGGCATGAACCCTCAGACTCATCACGCTGGTCAGAATTTGAATAACCATTATGGGGGAAGAAGGTACAATCAAGGAAAGAGAGCTAGTAATGCAGCAGAGGTGAAGAAGTGAAGGATGCATACTTTTTGGAGTCGGATGGATAGAAGGGATTGATCGAGAGCGAGGTTGGGACTCTGAATATTGAAACACCGAAGGGCTCTTCCGGTGCACTTCAATAAAAACTTTCGTGAAAACTTGAGAGCAGACCTGTGGACGAAATATATCTTGGTATATTCCTGGTCCATTGCACTAAAGAATGGCTGCGAATGCCCCAAGGTGGTGGTGCGCGTTCACTCGTTACTTATGTGGTAGTAAGATCATAGACGTATTGGCAATATAGGCGGAGGAAGAATGAGAATAAAGAAAGGAAAAAGAAGAACTCAAAACAGGATAGAGAAAAACAAAACAAAACAAAAAATGAAGAAGAAAAGCGGAAACGTGGTTTTGGCCCAATCCGAATAGACATTGAGCTGAGCAGATAAACTTGGATGTGACGAAGTGGGCAAACCGCAAGTTTCCAGTCACGTGACCTCAAGATCAACATAGACAGACTCGCTCGGGACAACTTCACCCGTTTGTGGCTAACTAGTTTTACTTCAATTCTGCTTCAGCGTTCTTTCATAACGTGGCATTGGTTTCATCTCATTGATTAACTCCCTCGTACTATATATATCCATCGTATACTTGAAGAAAGAGTTTACTATCACTGTATTTGGTCGATATGAACGAGGCAGCACTTTCAAGAATATCCAGTTTGATTAAAGTCGAGGATGACCTCCAGAAAATCGACCTGCTTCGACAGCAGTTTATCAAGGAAAAAACTTCAATTGACTTGAAGCTTCAGAAGACTACAGAGGAGCAAATCGAGTCTGTTGTATCCAATCTCGATAAGCTCAAAACGTCTGCCAATAGACTTGGTAACATAAAGGCTAGCGTCGACAAAATCAACACCATCCACGAGGAAACCGTCGCCAGCGCCAGAGAATATGATACCTTGAAAAGTCTGACTAGTGTCTTCCAGACCATGATGCAGGTACAAAACCTATACACTGATATTGCCAACTTCAAACAGTATGTGGAACACATTCGTAACATGATCCAGGCTGAGTATGCAGCAGTGAGCGCAAGTATCGAGTACCCACTTCTGTCCATCTTTCGGGTACACTACAATGTGACTCAGGCTCGTAACTTTCTGGAGTATCTTGATGCAGAATCGCAAAATCTCTCTGATGACACTCAGTCCATTGTGCGTAAAATCGTGGGACAAACACCAGACATGATAAGAGAATTTGACGCCTTGCTCAAGGAGATTGTTATAAGTATAACCGAGGCAGTGAAAGAGGGTAACACCGAGATGGTGAACAAAATTGTGCGTATAATGGAGTACGAGGCCACCGAGGATCAGAAACTAGTGCTCAAGAAGAAGTTGGGGCTCATTGATGCCGAGTCTATGAAGACAACTGACTATTCGACGTACCGGTCCAAACCTCGGCATTACAAGAAATTCTTTTACGACAAACTTGAAGAGAGCTTGGTGGACACTTTCAATAAGTGTGTTGATCATTTCCAGCAGGACCACATGTTAGTGTACGACAATCTAGACTGGCTTGAGGATGAATTGATCTTTGTCGAGCGCACGTTAGATCAGCTCTTCCCGGAACATTGGAAAATTTCCGACTTTATCTTCAACTCCTACTACAACATCCTCCATAAGTTCACCATGGACATCATCAATTCTAGTCCCCCGGCCGAGGACTTAATGCGTATCCTTATGTATGACGCTCACTACCATTCATTCGTTGTCTCGTTATTTGGGGCGGAGAAAGCGAAGAAAATCTCCATCAAATCTATCTTAGGAGACGAGCTCAAGGAAACTGTTTTGGATGATTACCTGAAGGTGATTGTTTCAAAGATGACCGAATGGAACGAGGTTCTAATACAGCAAGAGGCAAAGGTGTTTACCCAGCGTGATGAACCGCCAGATAACTACATATTTCGCCAAACCATTGAGGATATTGACGAGTTCGACCATCCGATATTCACTGATATTACGGCCGATGTCTACGTTCTTCCGGATTTCAAAACAACATTGAGTATGCTCAAAGAACAAGCGGATGTCGCGGCCGACTCAGGATATGGCAAAGTTCTTGTCAGTGTCATTGAAAATTGGTCGGTATGCTACATTAAGCGTGTTGAGGCGTATATGAAACTCATCGAGGCGGAGATCCTGAAATACATGTCAGTGTACAACAACGACCATTTCTTGATAAAGGGTTCGCGTACTAGGCGTCTTTTGCGGATCCAACCCTCAGCAGCCCAACCTAATTTTGATGTTGACAACATGACCGCAGAACAGCTTGCTGAGATTTCCAAACCAGGACTTGTGGAGTATCTTACAGCACTTGGCAATACTTACGAGATCAACCATGAGACATTGGAGGAAAGATTTCTTCCTAAGTATCTTTCCAAAGTTCATGCAAACTACCAGACACGTATCAAGGACGCATTTGAAAACACAGACTTCCCTAGCAGCGAGTTAAACGGAATGGTTATTCGTGCCTTGGTTGATATCATGATCAATGACTTGACACCCGCATTGTCAACTGTTTTTACTAGCAAATGGTACGAAAGTGATAGAGCCGCGAATTCAGGTGAGCTCAACATGGCACAAAAGATCGTCAAAACTCTCGAGGAGTATATGCTGGAGTTGAAGGATTATGCTACATACGAGATGTATAACATCACGTGTTCGATTGTGTTGGATTCGTTGATGACGGCTTACCTCCGGATTGGGTACCAAAACATCTTGCAGGGTGACGGCAAGAAAATCGATCCGTCGGCAGTCAAAAAGCATAAGTCTTTTGCGGAAGGCGTCAACCGTGACATTGGTGTCATTTACGAAGGACTTGACCACCTTTTCTCGCGGAAAGACGTCATATACTTGGTGAAGAGTTTGAGTTCTTTGGAGTTTTTGATTGCCATCGCCACATGTGAAAACATCAACGTTGACGTGCCGGAAATCTGGGAACATGAAATTCTTGAGACTTACTATGATTGTTCGGTTGAGTTTGTGCGTGGTGTTCTCTTGTGCCGCAAGGATGTTGATTCCAAAAGCGTTGGCCCACTCATCGATCGTCTTCTGGAAATCAAGGATCGGTACCACCAAAATGTGCCACCCCCCGACACAGAGGTTATCACTCTTAACAACTTTTCCTACACATGATACCACACAGCTAATATAAAGGTTATGAAGCAAAAGGTACATTTCTAAAGCAGGTATTATGTACATTAGATGCGTAGGATGTTAAGCAGCCAGAGCAAACAACAGTAATGAGTTGAGTTCGTCAATATCTACTTTCACAATTTGATGTATTATAAGGGACCGTACATTTTGAACGCTTGTTCTCCAAAAATATCGGTTAAGGACCAGCCTCAAGCCTCTTCGTCTTCGGAGGAGCCGTAGTCGCCAAAAATAGAAGCCTTAGTTTCGGACTTGATTTTGGTATGGTTAGTTTCCGATTCCAAACTCGGCAGCTTCGTAAGTGAACCTGATACACCTCCCGGAGAGTAATCCATGTGGCCCTCGGCTTGGTTCAGTTGATTTATCGACTTGCTCTTTTTCACTGTTATCGTTTTAGGTATGACGACAACTGAAGTGGGTTCCTTTTTCTCCTCCAAGGCCTGTCTCTTTTGGGCACCTTGGTCTTCTTCTAGACTCCGCTTAAGGTCCAGCCTAAGCATACTTTGAGCCTGGTCCACAAGCAGGTCTTCGCCACCAGACTGCTGTATTCTGGCGGATTTGGCTTGCAAATACATTAAGTGATCGTGTACCTCTTGTTCTCGTCTTTGCTCAATCAACTTATCTTCAAGATTAGACATAGCATCTTTGGAGGAGTCCGTTGTCTGTTTTTGCCAGAACGGGTTGTTTCTACGCCGCTGTTGTTGTTCTTGGAACTGCTGGTTCTCCTTCTCCTCACGCTCTAGTCTTTCAAATATCTCATCTTCGGTCTCGAGTGGTTTTGTGGGCTCTGATGACGATAAGGACTCATAATTTCGAGCACACCCAGACACAGGAAGAAAGCCAGCGGACTTAGGATCAGTTTGAAATGCCAAGGAGTTGTTACAACGTGGGCACTTGATGTGGAATTTGATGATCTTGATACCCATATATTTTTCACTGGTGATTTCCTTGCGGGCATTGAATTTGCGTTTGGCAGAAATGTACTCCAGGCATTGTAAGCACTTCATTGAGAAGGGAACCATGAGCCGTACCTTCTCTGCATTTGGATTGGTGTTTTTCTTCTTTTTGGGCACCTTTGACGGATCATAGTCAGGGGGGTAGTATTTATTGATGGCCTTTCTCTCAGACATGGGTGATTTGTGGTTGTTACAGAGAAGGTGTATCTGATAAGATGGAGATGGAGATGACGTCCCCATACAGGAGGAATGTCCCGATGAAGCACAGTTAATAAAACATCCGAGAAGAAGTTCGAAAACCTGGAAAGTGATCTTACAAGAGCCTGGGATTATATTACAGTTTTCATTAAGGACAAGGGAAATTCAGACTTAGCGTCATTGATTGGATAGATTTTTGTATTTCTTCCCCAGCAGTGTTCGGTTAAACTATAGGACCTAGGTCACTGTCGCATGATGCGCAGCCGGCCCCGTGGAAAATGACGTAGCCTTTCCAATACTGATTCTTGGTATAGAAGAAACTAATCGTTACAAAGCTTTTGCTGTGATTTATGTCTAGATTAATAAGAGCTGTATACCAGAGCCGCAAACTAATACCAGAACACAGAAAGGTAGAAGATATCCTTGAATTTTTATTAATCCAGTATTATACTTGCATCGTCTGTGCTGTGCTTCATAAACATATGTGCGGTGTGAGATGAGTCCAGGAAGTGGTCCTGTGGTACTGTATGACTCTGACAATCTAAGAGAGTACAGGTGCTTACCATTAGAAAAAAAGTGAGAAGCGCTTATCAAAAAAGTCCGCATCTCTACCCATTCAAAAAATAATCTAGCTAAAGCACTTTTCTAAGTTACACTTTCATCAATTAGCGTCTGCGAAAACGCTTGAGCGACACTCACCACCTCTGCTGGTTGAGAGCAGTGTTCGTAACAAACTCGCACCTAAATTCGCACCGCTGCCCAAGTAAGATCCTCCAAGGTTGCTAAAAAACATTGATTTGAAGCACTGGCATATGCTAATTTCATGGCAAACAATCGCAAGATTTTTATCTAACCACAGCAAGATAAGCGTATTGTTTGCGGCTCACACGAAGTCATGGGGATAGCAACACAAAAACTGAACCATTGTTTGGTTGACTGAAAAGTCTTTTCTGCTCGACTCTACTTGAGGCTGAGTCAGGCGCATTCCGTGTTCCATCATGCCCATGGTCAGAACTCAACGGAAAAAATCTCAGCTAACGCCATGCCCTACCAAATGCGGAACACCGCCAAAATTACAAAATATACAACGTAAATGCGGTGATGATTTTTGGTCATGATTTCCAATCACTCCACAACACTCAACACCGGGCCTGTCTCTTGCATATCACCTGTCTTTTTTCAGCATAGGCTTTAAGATTAGGTTTCGCTAGCCGATTCTACTCATGCAACGTTGAAGCGCGCGCGTGCGAGGGCCCGTTTCTTGGGTGACATTGGGCCATTGGCCACTAAAACAAACAAAGTTTCTCGATATTTCCCGAGACAGCAACAAGTGCCAGAAAATCCCGCAAGCCTGCGTATGTGGCCATGCGAAACGCAACTTGAGGGATTTTCCTCCACCCGCTCGCCTCCATCGGCGCCGGATGCACGGGTGTGCTTCAGGGCACTTGCCCCATTGCCATTGGTTTCCACTTTCAGCGCATGGCAGTTCTCTGGCCTCAATTCCTATTCGTTCCCCCACAACCCCAAGTGGCAAGAGCCCGCCCGTAGCAAAATTGCTTTTCCGGCCTCCATTTGCAGGCAAACCTTTACTCTTTCCCTTTTGGGCCTTAGACCAGGGGTTTTACAGTCAACCGCCTGCTTTGCGAAATCTTTCGCTCTGCTTTCAGCATAAAGTCTGATTTTTTATGTTGGTGAGATGGAGTGAGAATGTCTCCAGAATTGGGCATTCACTTTTCTCACCGGCTGCTTCGCCTTCTCAAGGACGACTGTCTACTGACCTTTTTTTTTTTTTTTTTTTTGAAGCTCGGTCACACTTACAGTGAATCCGTGCGAGTGCAAGTGCGAATTAAACAACGAAAATAATCAGCGGAAGCAAAAATAAAAAGAAAAAAAAAAAAAAAAAGGAAACACCAAGCAGGACAAAGGCGAACTGCCTAGGAAATAAATATCCAGTCTCCCCTCCAATTCTTAACACACATTTTTTTACAAGTGAAATATTTCTACCCTCTATCTTGTTACACAGTACTCAGGTGACTGTTTCTCGCCCAGCTTCTTTTGCCTGTTTCTTTTGTTACCATTGCAAATACCGTGATTGAAAGCTGTTTTAATATGGATCTTTAACTCTCACCGCCATAGGTAAGACACATATATTGGTGAAGTACCACAAGTTATCATATTTCGATCCTCCACTGCTCAGTTATAACTGCATTTACTTGGAATAATCAGGTCATATTATTAATTATTCATCATTTTACCTACTCCAGTCGGTTAGATAAAGCAAGATCATCAAAATGAACTTTTTCTTCAAGAAGAAGTCTCCATCATCACCCGCCGCTTCTGTGACGTCGGAGGGCGCAAAGTCGGTCACAAGCACCCACGGAAAGAAGAACTGTCTATTTTCGAACTTCGATGAAAAGAAAGATTACGTGCGCCGGTGTGGCATGAAGGCTTCCACCAAAAAGCGGGCAGCACCTTGCTCGGTTTCGTTATGCCTAGGCAAGAAACTATAATTTGGGTCCAGAGGAACGGTTGATACAAGCCGGGATAAAATTAAAAATACAAAAGAGGAAAGATAAAAAAAAAGAAAAGGAAAGATAAAAAGCGGGAAAACTAAATTAAATATTGGGATACGGAAGGAGCAGCAAGTCTGTTAGAAGTAATAAAAATTGAAACGAAGTCGCTGGTGCTCACTATGGTGCGCCCTTAGCATACTTCCTCTGTAAGATGAACCTGAACAACGAGTGGCGAAGAAGGCTCAACTTTTCTTGGCCGGAAGTTGTTCATAGGTAGGCGCTAGCGTCAGACTAAAAGTCGTAGAGTGAAGTGTTTTGAATGGGCTTGGGATCGATGATGAAGAATGTCTTTAGCGAGATTCGCTGTACGAGAAGCATAAAAAAAAAGACCATACGAACTGGTTCTGGCATGTCTTTGGAGAATTAGAAATAATGATGGAAGGGTGTCAAATACTTTTCGTCAAATAGGCATCACTTCCAACTACAGATAGAGTTCTAGTTGTGGGAGAGGTCGTAGGGCTGAAACTCCACTTATGAGAGTAGCAGCGGAAAATCCACTTCCAGTTATATTGATCTTTCGGGCTTTTGAGTGCACCCGCTATGGTGGGCCGAAGCCCGACGCGGGTGCTCAATGTAATATCCCGATAATTAAATAAAGAAGAAAAGAAACGAAACAGAAACAGGAATCAGGTGTGGAAATAAAAGCATCGCTCGCCGTTGCTTGGTGTACGGGTGTGACGCCCTACCTATACGCGTTTTGAACCATCATACAATCATTCACTGCATCCTCTCTGTTTACATTTTCAAGGCCGCACGCCAAATCCGCACCTTATTCCAATCATATTCGCAATACAGTTCTCCATTCTCTTTTCGAGCTCATATAATTACACATTTCTTGAAATGAATACTCACGAAGCTGTCTTAAAGCTGACGTCGTTTGAAGATCAGCGCGACCAGCTTGTGGAGGAGATCACGAACGCCGTTGACTCCGTGGTGTATAATCTAGACATTTTAAACAGAACCTTGAGTGAATCTGTAGCGGTTGGCAAAGAATTCCAGGATGCTAGTAGGCTCTGGGCAAATTTTTACAACGGCGCTCAAACCGATTCAAACTCGGCTACCCATGCAACTATCTCCATACCGACTGAAGCGTCCTCAAATCAGCTGGCATCAGGATCATCAAACCCCGCAAGTGATAATACGACCAGTGGAAATAGCCCCAACCAAGGTCTTAATATTCCATCCTTAATGAGCACAGAAACTACAAACAAAGAAACAATACAACGTGATGCCTCTGACAATGACAAAGCGGATGCAGAAGATGCTTCGAAAGAGGCAAGTTAAAATTTTGCAACTTATAGAAAATAGAGGAGCGCCTCACTTTTGAGTTTGCTCGAGTGTGGCGATATTCTGGAAACAATCCCAGTTCACAAATAATCATACACACTTCGAAACCAATTTTCTGGACGGAGGATAGTGGGTCCTTCATTTTGGTCAAAGTACTGAGATCTACATATATCAATATCGCACAGATATAGGACCACATTTCTAGAGGTTTCGTGACACTTAGGAAAATGATATTAACAGCATCAGTCAGGACATGCGTGTCTTATATCCAACAACCTCCTGATGATACCATAAGTTTAATTACTATCCAGCTAAGTGGAATCCGCCTATGTACATGGATATTAGATGAAACCATCACAGCCTTTTCACATAAAGACACCCGTCCAGGCCCCAACTTCCAGTGACCGAGAGATCATAGAACCCGTCCTGGTCCGGTAGAACGAGATTTTCCCCTACGTTGCGCAATATCGTTCTTGCCTTGCCAATGTTATATCCTCTGACGACGATTCTACCTGACGATTTCCCATCAAAATCGACGAGTTTTATCTCATTGGATTGCGCGACTGCACCATACGTTCGTGTTTGTGATGAGAGTGCATTGGAAAACTTTCGAGTGTCATAGTAATCAGTCACCAAAATTGGCCCAGCAACGTTGAAGTACCCGATTTCTTCCATCACACGTGACACAAGCGAAGCGGTCATTTGTCTCCAGTCGGGGGAAACTTCGCTAGAATTTATGGAGCGGTGAGAAATCAATAAACGTAAGTCAGGGTATGGCTTCTTCCAAACTAGTCCACTGAAACGATTGGATGATAGGGAATAGAGTCTATGCAACTTCAAAAACTTATCTAATCCCTCGGGCTCGTGATACATCCGCTCGACAACTCTTGTGCTGGCCAGTATGATTGTCGGGCTTTGGGAGAGACAAGCTTTCAAATCCGATGCAATTATTAGCTGTGATCCACATATAAGTGCCACCATAAATTTTGTGAGTCCGTTCACAAGGCTCTCCACAGAAGTTTTATCTTGAATTACTGCAACACGGTCGTGAGTTCCAATCTCCTTGTGCGGAGGAAGTTGTTTTATGCAACATGCCACTGCTGATACAAGATTGGTCTGTGTAAAATCGGTGCGTACACTTGCTTTGTGGTTGGTTCGACAGGTAACTTTCAAGGCAATGCCTCGGTCTTTTTCGAACGAGTATTCGTTTTGGAACATCGACGAAGCGGTGCTTCTGTTGATCAAGTCCGAGATGTTTATCAACATGTCGGTTTCCTCGTAAACAGCAAGAGCTCCGCCTCTTTTCTTTAGATCTAGGGCCTGGAGATTTTCATCAAGTTCAACACTGCCGTCGTGGATGTGCACAGTGATTTGCGACGTGAAACAGGCTATTATAACGGAAAACACGTCTGCATCCGTGAACACGAGATCTGTATGGATGCGAAGCTCGTCGAATTTCTTTTCCAGGGCAAGATCGAACAATGCATCTCTTATGTCTTGCGCCTGTCCATTCAAAGTGGTAAGGTTGACTGGCTTTCCGTCGAAATCCACCTTTTTGCGAGGGTCTTTCTTGACGTGGCCCATGGCTAGTTCCCAAACGTCATACAAGTTGCCGTTTCTTAATTTATAGTGGCCATAGCGGATGCCCAAACCAATACGAAGCCCCTGCGAATAGTCCAATTTGGTGGACTTGTGTATTGCCAGCTCATTCGGGTTCCGGATAGACTCTACAACGCTCTGCTCGTTTAGATACTCGTCTGGTACATCTCGGGTGAATATCAAAAATTGCTTATATAGAAATATGGCCAAAGCAAACGCAACGAGCACCCATTCAAATGGCCCATCTTCCATATTGTGGCTTAGAACGTGAAGAGACAATGGGGAAAATCGTAGAATTTGTGTTTAAAGAATTGGGTGGGGTTTCTTATGAAACGAGCTTTCGGATCATCTCCATGCACTCTATATATATCCATAGGACAATACGAGGCCGTGTCGCACCATAAGTGAAAGGTGACCCCTGTGGGAAAGATACAACAAAACGATCAATTCCGGAAAAAAAGAAGAAAAAAAAAAAAAAAGAACAACTCGAACATCTCACAAAACCAAAGAAAATCTCCTTCAACTACTGGTTTTGATATCCTTGATCGGGCTAAAATCTGGCTGGAATCCTGTGGTGAGATTGAAGGTTTCCCACTGCACGTCGGTCACCCAAAACCAAATCTTAGATAAGTCTTCGGCTGGTCCAAGAAGAAAACAAAAAGAAAAATACTTGCAAACTCTTCACAACAACTGAATCAGCAACACTCAAAGTTCTGGTGATCTCTGATTTCCCTCTCAAACTTTGAGATGGCTGTCATAAATGGAGCTGTCACGATGGTCTCACCGCATTGCCCTGTTCTCAGTTCTGCTTCTCGCACTGCTGCAGATGATTAAAACGCGATCTGGCTTGGGCAACTCGATTCGCACACAGTGCAATGACCGTCACTTATATTAGAACAGAGAACAACGGCACTGTTATACAATCTGGGTGAATTCTCAAATTGCAAAAGGAAAAAGAGGTTTTGAAACTCGCCTCGTCGTTGAAAAGCTTCTGTTACTATAGATCGGCTCAATCACGCCTGCTGAAAATACCTCTTTTATTTGTGGTTACGAGGCATACGGTATATCGAACGGGAGCTTGAGCAGGCACCCGAACTTAGTGTCAGACCCTGTCAACCCCCACGAATCCAATCGTGGCCAAAACGTGAGATAATCTTCTCCTTTCTTATTCTGGACTTATCTAAGGAATATTCAAGGTCGACACATCATAAACTACCCAAATGCCGCTTCTACCTCGATTTCGTAACACTGCTGCGATTATGATCCTATTGGGATCTCTATGGCTAACGATTTTTATCTACTTCGAGCATGTAAGACCATTTCGGACGGCAAGGCGTTGTCGCTGGACTAATATTGATGAAAATAAGGAACAAACTAATGTCCTCCTAGTCGCTGATCCGCAACTTATAGACAATCACACATACCCGGGCAGAAGCCCAGTGTTACTTCTGCTTTCCAAGCATACGGTAGATTTATACCTCAAGCAAAACTATAAGGCTTTGGTGAACTACCTTCAGCCGGACTTCATCATGTTCTTGGGGGATTACTTGGATAATGGACGGCTGTCCCTGGACAAATACTACGAGTCTGAATTCCGCCGCTTTGAACGTATATTCAATCGGTGGCCCACCTATCAAAGAGGCGAACGCTGGCACACGCATATTGCAGGAAACCACGACATTGGGTTTGGGAACGGTGTGAAAATCCCGCTGCGAGACCGCTTCAATGCTCATTTTGGACTGGAAAATGCCCACTACTTTATTAATGGCGTGGAGTTCATCCTGCTTGATACCATCTCATACTCGTCGTCAGAAACAAGCATCAATGCCAAGTCCCGCGAGTTTGCGCTGCTGCTTCTCCCCAAAGATCACCCAAGGGTGTTGCTCTCACATGTTCCCTTTTACAGAGACACGAAAACACACCCTTGTGGGCCTCTCCGTGAAAGAGCGCCCTTCTTTCAAAACGCTGGATATCAGTATCAGCTGGCGCTCTCTCCTGAAATTCTGGCAGAACTTTTGGATTTGATCCAGCCGGATTTGATTTTCTCTGGTGACGACCATGACTATTGTGATGTCGTACACCCTGGCTCGGCAAGAGAGGTGACAGTTAAATCGATAAGTATGGCCATGGGAATCAACTATCCTGCGGTCCAGCTACTTTCCTTTTCCACCTCCAAACCCTCATTAAACTACCAAACAGATATCTGCTACTTGCCACGCCCTTACGTGAATGTGTTTGTTTACGTGTGCTTAGCTGTTGTTTCTTGGCTTGTCCTCCTATATTCCAGTATTAAACTGAGGCGATACGTCTATACAGCGTTGCCGTCGGAGCACGTGATGGCGGTTCTTCTAGAAGGGGGCCAGGCACCCATGTCGAAACGCATGTCGAAATTTCTCAAAGTTGATGAGTCGCCCCGGGCTTCGCTTGCGCCTCTTTCAAACTACACAAAGACATCTACCAATCAATGGGAGAAGTTGCAAGCACAGCTACGGTCATGGAAAGCTGAGTGTATATTGATGTTGCGTCGCTGGAATTTGCTTGTATTCGTTAGACTGTGTGGTGTTCTTGGGGCAACTACCATCACAATTTATATGATTGTGGTGGCGTGTGTTTAGTTTCCGCTGCCAACAGAAATAGTCGTGGATAAGTAAATGCTTGACGAATTTTTCTCGAAGTTTTCCTGCTGGTGTAGTCAGCTGTACAGTATGACTCTTTTGCAATCATTCATCATTCTTCTTACATTTATTCTAAATACTTGAGATGGTCTCCTGTAATCAAGTCAAGAAGACAGTTCGATATCCTCAACGATACTGAGACTAGGATGAAAATGATGTTATTACTGAGTGAGAATTGAGATCATGACTTCAAGATTGAGCCTCGAATATCATTGAGCTTATGGTTTGTTACTGGTACGGCTGACAGACTGGCAAGTTAACAGTTGCAAGCGGTTCCAAGATCGTGGCATAGACGGACTGAAAAAAAAAAATGGAAAATGAAAAAAAGAAAAGTTTGAACTATCGAAGAGTAAAAAGAGGTTGATATTAGCTTTGCGTGTAAAGTTCAGAATGGCACTAAAAAAGACGTGAAGGTGTATTTCGTAACCACCGCAACAAACAAATCTTTGTTTGCAAGGAGAGACGAGACCAGAATAAGTCCAGAAGCACATGCGATATACACCAAGCACCTACATGAACAAAAACTGAGTTGAAGGTAATTTTTTTTACTTCTCTTTTGCTCCTCACGCATTGTGGTCAGCTTGGTTAAAATGGCACTTGGTCGCCTTGTTTCAGAATGTTCCATGTGTATGGTGCAAGCCTGCATGGTTCTGCATCGTGTGCTTTCATGAGTGTTTTTTACTCAATCGGGCGTGGAAGCGAGCACTTCTTTCTGGCCAAGTATCTCCAAAATTGTAAAGAATGGATGAAAAGGTCGATTGAAGAAACTCAAGCAATACCGCAGCTGAGTAACTTGAGGGCTATCGTCAAATCTTCCCAACTGAACTTCTTCTCATTCAAGCTAACCCTTGTCTTTAGGGAGTCTGTCATTTCACATGCAGGACGTACATGTGAATTCCTTGCGAAAGCTGCAAACGGGAGGATGGACAGCCGATCTTGTAAAAGATGTCGGAGAATGCATATATTGCACGAGTATCGCTGAGCTTCCCAAGTTTCATCCTGAACTTAGACAGGTGTTCGAAATCTCTGTCATATATTTGGAACCATCACCACCTGGACGACTCGACCACTGCGGGGAAATCGGTACAATCACCTGATTCTGATTTGGCACCTGATAAATTATATACGAGGTATGGGATGTGCAGCTAGTAAAACGGGAGGGCTGGTAGACCCTCTTGATCAGCAAAGACTAATTTCAGACGCCATCGACAAATCCTTGAACCAAAAGAAGAAGTCCGATGCAAACCAAATACGACTTTTCTTATTGGGAGCCGGTGAATCCGGAAAGTCGACGGTTTTGAAGCAAATGCGTTTATTGCATAACCACTCTTTCACCGACTTTGAGCGTAAGCAATACTCCGATGTGATTTGGGTGGATATGATCGAGTCGATGAAAATGCTTTTGATAAATGCTCGTAAATTTAAGATTCCTTTGGATTGCGACCAGCCGTATTCCCCTCTTGTTCCGTATAAAAGATGCATTATCAACACCCAGGGACTTCGGGACTATGGCGAAGGAGAAGACTCTTTTGTCAATGACTACGCAATCGGATACGCCAGCAAAAAAACACTTTCTTCCGAAGATGAGGCATCGGATCTCCCTACTACTCTGCTGTTTTCTGAAGAGGACTCTTACGAAGAGAAGAAGCAGCCTCTGAGATACAGCAGGCAAGAAATAGCAAAGGCCATAACGGAGTTGTGGACCAATGATAAGGGTGTGCGGGCTTGTTTTGACCAGTCACATAAATTCCAACTTGAGCTGTCGGCGCTGTACTACTTTGATAATGCCTTCAAGTTCCAAAACCCTCATTATTGCTGTACTGACCGCGACATTATTATGGGGCGAATTAAAACTACGGGTATCACCGAAAACACCTTCCATGTCAAGAATACCACTTTGAAAGTGCTCGACGCCGGTGGGCAGCGCTCGGAGCGGAAAAAATGGATACACTTTTTCCAGGATATCAACGCTATTGTGTTTGTGCTTGCGGTACTGGAATATGACCAAAGATTGTATGAGGACGGGCGAGTCAACCGTATCGATGAATCCTTTGCATTATTCGAGTCATTATGCAACGCCGCGTGGTTTGCCAACACGCCTTTTATTTTGTTTTTGAACAAGGTGGACTTACTCGAGCGGAAACTTCCGCTTTCCCCATTCCAAAACTATTTCCCGGACTACAAGAAAGATCCTCGGGATGTGGGCCAGGTGCTTGATTTCTTTGAGGAGTCTCTTTTGAAATTGAACAGAACGAGGAAACCGATATATGTGCATCGGACTTGCGCCACTGATACAGATGCAATGCGGTTTGTGCTTAATGCTGTAACCGACATGATGATCCAGCAGAACTTGAAACTGAGTGGGATCATGTAGAGTTAGGATCGGACGAACGATATTCTAATTACTTTTTTTTTCGGTGTATATTTTAGGAGTATTGACTTCGCAGGGGAATATCTGATGCAATTATATAATAGAAGACCGGCGTGAAGCTTGCACGCAACGTTTCTGCAGCAGAAACCACTTAGAATCTCAACATCGCCATGTCGTTTCTGCATCTGTTGTAGTCCAACAAGCCTTCGATGGAGCCGGTACCGGCGATGACAATGTCCTTGTCCCACAAGGCAGCAGAAGCCCAGGCCTTAACGTCCTTGGTGGTGATGGCATCGATCGCCTCCAAGTCTTGGGTGATGGAGGCCTTGTATCCTTGCAACAAGACTCTGTTAGCAACCTCGGTAGTAACAGCGAGCGGAGAGTTCAACGAGGACAACAAGGCAGTCTTGGCCGCAGCCTTGCCTCTAGCAACCTCGGCGTCGGTGATGGAAACGGACAATCTGTTCCATTCCTTCAAAGTGAAATGGACAAAGTCGTCGATTTGAGAGAGGTTGGACATCTCTGCGTTGAACCCCCACAACCCAGTGTCGGAGTATGATTTAGAGAAGTGGGTGTACTTGTCAACGATGTGGTACTCCTGAACAATGGAGGCCAATTTAGGCGATGTGAACTTGGCAATGGCCGAGTTGTGGTCAAAAGATCCGAAAATGGCCGCAGCTACCTTTGCCACGTGGTAAGCAGGCGAGTTGAAACCCTCACCTTGTGCGGCAATCGACACGTAAGCTTTTGGCATGGTGTCGTCTCTCATTCTAACCTCAGAGCCCAAGAAAGAGGCGGGTTGCACGGCCGGTTTGACGCCCGCAGGAATGTTCAATGACGACTCCAAAGCTTCAATCAACGCCTCGTGCTCAAAGTTACCCGAAGCGGCAACCACGGTGTTGGAACCCACCAAGTGCTTCTCCAACAAACGGAGCGAGTCGGATTTATCCAAGTCGGGAATCGTCTCGGTAGTTCCCAAAGTAGGTAAACCAAGCGAGTAGCCCTGGAAGGCCAGTGCATTCAAGTGCTCCAAGAGCATTTCCGAGGGTCTAGACTCCAAAGCCTCGGCCTGGGCAACCTGCGCACGCTTGGCAGCCTCAAAGTCTGAGCCATTGATGATTTCAGCAGCCTTGGAAATCGTCTCGGAAAGGGTCTTGGCAGCAGCAGAAACGTCCTCATTCGTCAGCTGGGCAATCACTGCATTAGTCTCCTTTGTGCTCTGTGCACTAAGCAAAACGCCATCTTTGAGGCCGGAGCCCAATACAGACACTGTCAACGCAGCCACACCGTTATTGTAGGGCGTTTCGGTACGAGAACCGGCGCCGTAAAACACACCGATGGCAGCCGAAGGGGCATGAGGGTTGTGTTCGGTGGCTACGGTGATACCGTTCGAAAGCGTGGTGTACTTCGTCGCGGAGTTGGCCGTGCTCACGAGCCGGCGGGCAGAAGAGGCGCCAATACGGAATCCACGGATCATCGTTGGTGTTGGTGTGGAGATGAGTTGGTACGATTTCGATACAAGAGATAGCTTTGGTCCGTGGTTTGAGCTGGGTTAGGTGAGGGAGTGTACGTATGAGAGAAAAACTCGCGGTGCCAGGCAAAACTTTGAGTGCGCAGCCAATGAACGTGTCGGGAATTGCGGTAGCTTGCACCTGCAGGGAAAACAGCACGGGCATGATGGTGGACCGTGGTGAGACGTAGTACGGGAAGAATTGGAGGTACTATTTGAAGGGTTGGAGCAAGATGGAAGAAAATCGAAAACGGAGAATGAGGAGCGGAGAGGCCAAAAAAGTCTGGGGTTTTTATTTTGGCTGTGTGGAGTTATCTGGTTGGGGTAGAGAGTTGGTGTTTGTCTGAGTCTGTGAGTTTTTCTGAGCCTGTCTGAGACCTCTGAGTTCATTAGGCTGATCCTTTATGCGCTGGTTGATTTGGCCTGGGACCCGCGAATTGACGGAATGATATCCTCCTATGCTTTCAAGTGAAAGGCCACGAGAACAAACGGTAAGGCTATTCCGATAAAAATGAAATGAAGTATTTAATTTGCGGTGGCTTAAAGTTTTTATAGACTTCTGGATTGTGTTTTTTACCTTGATGGTTGCCTGAATTACAGCCCCTAAACAACCCTACAGTATGAAAGCACCTTTTCTCGATTCTTTTCTGAGTTGGCATCAATGGTGGTCCGTCTTCTTTTTTTTTTTTCCTCTCTCCTTTTGTATTCCATGTTTTCTTCCTTCTCTGCCCCTATCCCCCTTTGTTCTCTTCTCCTATTTCTCTTTTCTTCTCTTCTTACCTCAGCCCACTACAACTTTCGCATGGTTCCTGATTATTTTGCACCCAAGAGGCTAAGAGCCTCCCACAGGCCGATTTAGTTTACATCGTCCAGAAAAACGCACACACCAGCTTTTCGGCCAATTCTTTCACTAAAAAAATTACTTTTTCAGACTACCACTCTCTTCTCCGGAAACGCCATAGAATTTAACCTTCCCTTGCCTCATGTTCTCGGCAAAATAGTCCGGGCTTTCCTTCACTTTCGCATGAGTGAGATCGCCGTTTAAGTCCTGGTAGTCTTCGCGCAGCGTGCCCTCACTCCCGGTGGAGAGTCTGGCTGCGGAAAGCGAAATGTCACTGAGCACCACCTGCCACACTTTTTTGTCTTCTGGACAAGACTCGCCTTGCAAATTAGAGATGCGATTTTTGTGGTTGCTGCGCTCAGGAGACCGTCCGCTCTTAGGTGAATTTCGCCGGAACATGCTTGTGTTTTCTGAAGGCGAAAGTACTTGTAATAAGTTCGAGTATTGCGCGTACTGCCGGAAGCAGGAGTCCATCTCTAGAGCCAGCCCCGAGTCTTTTCCTGCAGTGGAGCTTTTCCCACGACCGAACTTCTTGGGCTTTTTCTCTGGTGAATTTTCCAACCCAAAGCTCACGGGTGAGCTGTAGGAGCTCTGGAAATACCGAGGAAGTAAACTTTCCAAGGGCAGGTCCAAAGCATCTCCACTGGTCCCATGGTCCTCCTCTTGAATCGCGGCAGCGTGCGTGCGCTTTTGCAAGATCCTCTTGATTTGAGTCTTTTGCGTGTTCCGGGTTATCCAGGAATCGGCCGAAAAAGCCATTGTTTTCTTGTTAGCTTTCATTTTCTCTGCATCAGAACCAATGTCTGGTCTAATTGGGCATTGTGCTTTTTCACCGCCTGCCATATTGACGTCGGCTGCAAAAGGCACGCTTGTGCTCTTGTTCGCAATCATACTAGGGTTAATTTGATGGATGTTCTCTTGGCCTTTGCCTGGGACTTGGGCTGCATATCCACCACTGGGCCCCTCAAATAATTCTTCATCCAGCATCACGTCTTTGTTGCAAATTGCGGGTGGGCACGACTCAATATCCAAGCTAGCCTGGTTGTAATAGTACTGTAATAACCCATCGAGGGTTTCGGCATTATATTCATCTCCAGCACTACCCAAGGTGAGAAACTCGCCAGGTTTGACTAAATACGGATCTTGCGGGTTTGTGCGCAATGTCACCAAGTTCTGATTGTTGAGCTTGGTGTGTATAACACGTGGGTTTTTTGAGTTGGAATAGTACTTCAACCGGGCATGGATCATATGGTAGTCGACTTTGTATCGTACATTGTGGTAGGCGGTTTCCAAAGCCAGGAGATTGATGGATGCCATCGCTCTCACGACATTTCCCATAAGATGCTTTTTTCTTTCGGGACGAATATCCGGAATGTAACTCATATTGATTTGACCTAACGACCTTTTGCAAAGTCAGGGTATGTGCTTATTTGCGTACTGTAGAGGGGTAGAAAAGCCACGCCAAAAAAGAACGGTATTGTAGTATTACTCTGCGTCCTTTTTAAGAGATTTTCCTTTTATATTTGATCTTATGATTGTCTCGTTCAGCCGTGATTTAGACCCAGGCCTTCTTTGCGGTTTTATTGTGGAAGTGATGGAATTGAGTCTACGACAACGGTTGCAAAACCTAGCGCGAGGTTGCAGCAGCTTACTCGCAAGCTTGGAAATTTTAGGCCAAATGCTGCTCGCTGTGCCAGGTTAGAGAAAAGCGTTATAAACAGATTAACGGCACTAATTACTCCGACAGTAAACAAAAGACAACAGAAAAACGAAAAATACCCCCTCAAGTCTCTATATCTGTTGGAAAGCAACGTAGTCGTAATGTATGCAAATGTCGTAAAAGGCTCATTATTATTTTCCCCAAGCGATTTTGAGGCTCCACACGTGACTAATTAGCCACTAGCTTATCACACCTTAAAACTTCTTGCTCCACAAAATACGTCTCCATCTATATTTCTATATATACATTTAACTACCTCTCCAGAGCGATATTGGAAGCTCCCTACAAAACCCATTCCACGCAGCATTGCTTACAACTCAATGTAGGCTCTGTTCGTGATGGCATTCTTATGCAACTGCATCTTCTTGTCGTAACCCAGAGATTTGCCCTCGTAGGCAGCAATAATCTCCTCGGCCAAACGCACGGAAAAGTCGCTTGATTTCTTCTTTTCCGCACCCTCCAAAATCCACAAGATAGCAAAGCGGTTCCTTTGTCTGCGGTTCAAAGGAAAAGGTACAGTTCTGTTCTTCGCAGTACCGGTTTTTTTGACTTTAAGCTGGAACAAAGGTCCCAACTTATCCAAAGTTTCATACAACACCTCCACGGGGTCGCGTCTGGTCTTCAAGTAGACAATGTAGAGCGCCTTAGAGAGTTTGATTTGCGCACGCTCCTTTTTACCATCCCTCATGATCAAGTTGGTGAAGTTTTCAATCACGGGGTCGACGGGAAGAGGCACAGCCTTGTTGCTGTACGTTTCAACCTGCGCCAACTGCTCCTCAGTAGGCTCGAATTTCTCTTGTAAAAACTCCTCTGGTTTCAGAAGTTGGCTAAGATATACCTCCGCCTCAGTTTCTGGGGCCTGCTTGCCGCTCTTCAAGGTCTGAACTGCCCTCAACCATTCATCGACATCTTCCTCTGTGATACTGTCTTTTTCTAGAGGATACACCTTGGCAGTCAAGGCGATCTGTGGGTTCTGAGTCTTCACTGGTTGCTCGGGTTCAGTCCCTTTAGATGTGATGGTGGACTGGAATTTCGGAAGAGACAAAAAGGCCAAACGTGGAGTGAACCTTACCACATTCACGTGCCTAGACGCAAGTCTCAACAAAGACATGACCGTATCTTTTGTGATGATTCTGGGCTAGAATATGGGGGTATGTGATCGCTGGTCTTCCTTCTCTTTCTTTTTTTTTTTTTTTTTCAGCCCCGGCTAATTCTCATTACAGTGCGGCCCGAATGAAACGAGAGTTGCAGGGCCCAACCCGGTGCACGGGTTCGGTCAACACAGAATCTCTTTGAGACAGATATACGGAGCATAGTAAGCAAAAACGAAAGATAGAGAAGAAAAACTATATTAGGATGACTTACAGTGTATAATCGTTTCTTTTGCAAAACTTTAACTAGGTTCGTATAGTCAGTTTGCATTGAATACGCCTCACATTACACCCTTATTGCGAGAGTAAAATGAAGTATCACTCCAGGGCCAAGCACGCACCAGGAAGCAGTGCAGTGCCGGCTCTCGAGTATGGACGCAACGAAGGCCCCAGTCCATGCTGAAGATACAAGCTGATAGAGAAAACCAGCAAAGCTTTATTAAAAACAAAAAATTTCAGTTGCCCCTTTCTTTTCTCTCTAAATTTTTTACAACTTTCTCAATCGCCACCAAGAAGCGTTCAACACGACAAACTGGCTTCACATTATCTAAAAGCTGGGGCCGACTTTTCGCAGCAGAATGTCCACTCTCCGTGGACATTTGGCGCCATTTCTCAGTTCTTCAGCCTCTCAAACCTCGCCTGAGTATCTTTTAGCCTAGGGCGGGCGCGCGGTTGCGAACCCACAGGGCCCAGGCCTGGAATAAATTGCGTCGTGCTTCAAGCAGACTACGAAGTAAACACTTGAGTTCCATTTCCATTCTCTGACTGCCTCTTGACAGGTTAACACCGCTCTTTTGCAGAACACATACCAGCAGACCCGCTCTCATGGCACGCTTATCTGCCCCTGCAATAGATCCGCGGCTCCGAGAGCTTTTACTGCCTGTCTTGACGGAAAAATGCCTAAATAACGACGCGCTTTGGTCAGATGAAATCTTGCCCTTGATTCAGTCTTTTCTAGGACGCTTGGGCCACCTGGTGAGGCAGTCAGCCACAACAAATGCAAATGCTCCCGGAGCAAAAGTTGTCGACGATATGCAAAAGACTTTGCAAGGTATTTCGGGTAGATTGACTCGATGTTTCGCAGACAAAGCCCCGTTTACTATCCACCGCGTTGCAGAGCTACTTCTCTCGTACCATACCAGCGGCTATTCGCTTTCCACGGTGCTGCTGGCACAAAAATGGCTTCTGGCTCTATCGCGGGTTCTATCTGTGTCTTCGCTGGAGCTGACGTATAATGTGAAGCGAACCTCAGAAGCCCCTCCTTTGTCAAACACTGCTGAACAAAACAATACCCAAGAAAATGGAAACTGTGATGTGTCCGTGGAAGAGCGCAGGCGCCTCAATCTTCCCGTTAATGTCCGTTTTGTGCGTTTAGATTGGCCAACAAAAGCCAGTGCGCACGATACTAATGGCCACAGCATTAGCGGTGACGAACCTGTGGCGAAGAAACAAAGAACTTCTCCTGAAGTTAGTGCGGAGTTGGAATTATCTCCGACTTGTCAAAATGATGACGGAGCATCATCAGAGGACATATATCATAGCCAAAATATGAGCTCTGAGGTATCACTACAGGATAGCCCAGTGCAAATGGCCCCAATATTGTCGACCACGGAACCAGTCCCGGAACCAGTCCCGGAACCAGTCCCAGCGCCAGAGCTACTAACTGGTGTCTCTTTTAACGAACTGGGTCCATTGACTTTGGATCCCTTTCTTGACGAGCAAAACAACGAAATTACGGACTCTAGCCGGCCTAGTCTGGTTCTATACGAAAACGGCTCGCTTGACCATGATGAACAAAAGACACGCAAAGAGGAAGTCTCGATATGAGGAAGATCTAATTTTTTTGGGCACTAAGAATTATATGCCTGCGAAAGGCCACAGGCCTCAGGCCTCATTTCTGACCCCTTTCACTATTTAAACGACACTTGAGGGTTCATCTCGTCGCGCTAGAAATGTCTTTGGAGCATGAAAACTCGATGATGGCATGCAAAGCATAATTTCTCTCACGATCAACATCGATTTTTCGTCATGCTGTTGTATCGCTATATACACATGTGACCTGAACCATGTCTTGACCGGTCCATAATCCAGCCACGGCTGAAACTTTCAAAACTCTCACGAGCTCCAGAGGTTGGAGAGAAGATCGAAAAGACCATTTTCGGACGTCTCAAGCAAATAAATGCCGTACATGGAGATAAATGACCCGAGCGACAAAAGCTTACAGGCAGCCTTATGCCAAAAGCCATAAACTCTCTCCGGAATATAGTCGATGATACACGACTTGATGCCGCAATGTGAATGGAACAAAACAGCCAAACAGAAGGCAGTATCAACGTATGGGAATTCCACACCCATGACAAAAGGGAATGCTGTCATCGGTACAAGCGCAGCGGACAAGATTCTTTCGTATGTCCAATGGTAGCTACTCTCATAGGGACTGACAAGCGGAATCTGATAAGCGTCGTTGACTGTCCCCACAATATTTCCAGCAGGCTCCTCGCGCAACTTGAGCTTTGAAAAGTCTGGTTTGAGCAGAAGGCTTCTCGCCGGGAGATACCCACGTGTTAGTCCTAACAGACCCCTGCCTATAATACCCCTGGAAAGCATGTCAAAAGTGGCGACTGATCTTTTTTGGCGGAGTCAAGACTTGGTGTGATTGGTCTTCGGTGCTAGATGTGTTTCTGATGGCCAGCGCAGGTGTGCACCCGTACATCCGAGACACTGTGCCCTGAAGGTCCAAACCTAACCACGTCAATTCTACCGACATTTCCGACGGACCATTCCAGACTGAAGGATAAATGGCCGAGATCTGAAAGAGGTTCTGATACCAATGTTGTTGGCAATCCTTCGAACAATCGTTGTTTCATCTGTATGTACGGTTGCGAAAGCCATGCCAAGACCAGTCCTACTGCGACTTATGCCAATCTGCTTGAAGCCAAGTACTTACATAATTTATTACATGGCGATGTTTTGGTTTTGAATTGGATTGCTGGATGCACATTTTTGAGAGTGAATCTCTTCCTGTTTTCGTATCATATTTTCATCGATTATCTGGAGTATATCACACAAGCCCTGCCCCGTCCGGGTAGTTTATTTCGCTTACTCGAACGTGCTGCTCGTTATCACACGTGACGCGACCAAAAAAATGGAAGAAATTGATTAAAGAGTTACCCTGAGATTCTGCTCAAATCGAAACGCATACAAGTCTTTTTATCAGCACTAGCACCAATTCACTGACTTCTATCTTTTTGTAGACTATCTATCTGTGTTGTTATCAACCACTCCAAGCCTATCTTGAAAGCATCCAATTATCTGTAATCTATGCGCGCCACAACGCGGAGCGAGGCTGCGAGCCCTGTCCTCAGAATAGTCTTTTATCAAAAACCTGGGGACATCCACGTCGTTGTCATTTTCTATCTCTTTTTTAGAATTCTGCTGGCTTTCTGAGAAAACTTAAGGTCGGAAATCTGGAACGTTTTCCTCAATTGATTGCTTAAATTGCACTCAGCTCTTCTATCTCAAAGCTAGCCTCACCCCTGCTTGAGCTGTCAAGCGCACTAAGAACCTTGCATGATCAATATCAACAAACGGTCGATCGTCAAGTTTACTAGGCAATTCTCATTCACTAAGATGCCTGCTTCATCGAAAAACCCTGCGTCCTTACACAATCCATACTTTCAACAGGACCCGTCAAAAAAGGACGTGTGGACACTTATCAATGAAACCGCTGCAACTGCGCAGGAGGAGCTAGGATCTCCAGTGACGAATTTAGGCCAGGGTTTTTACTCGTATAACCCCCCAGATTTTGCCGTGGACGCAGTCAATCACTCTCTTACTAAGCCGCAATTCAACCAGTATGCATCTGCAAAGGGAAACCCCAACCTTTTAAAAAGCTTGGCTGAGAAATACTCTAAAGATTTGGGACGGTCAGTGGACACCTCTCAAGTGGTGGTAACGACGGGAGCAAATGAGGGGATGTTCTCTGTTTTCTTTGGCTTCTTAACTCCGGGGGATGAAGTGATTGTTTTCGAGCCTTTTTTTGACCAGTATGTCCCCAACATTGAAATGACCGGGGCGAAAGTGAAGTTTGTTAACATTAAGCCACCTGCTGAGTTCGGAACAAAGAACACGACTGGCGACGACTGGGAAGTGGACTGGGAAGCATTGGAAAGGTCCATCTCCTCCAAAACAAAGATAATTGTCATCAACACCCCTCACAATCCGATAGGGAAAGTGTTTAATGAAAAGGAACTTGTACGCATTGGAAAGTTGGCTATTGAGCATAACATCATTCTCCTCTCGGATGAAGTTTATGAAAATTTGTACTATCTCCCGGATTTCCCAAGACCAACGGCGTTGAAATCTTTGCCCGAGTTATCTGACAGAACGCTAACGGTGGGATCTGCAGGAAAATCATTTGCTGCAACCGGTTGGAGAATTGGGTGGATTCAAGGGCCTTCGGAATTGATCAAGTATGTCATATCTGCACACACGCGAATCTGTTTTTCTTCCCCTGCCCCTTTGCAGCAAGCTGTTTCAGAGGCGTTGGCTTTGGCTGATGGAAATGGGTACTTTGAGAAGACTAGACAAGACTACGTGAAGAAGTTCAAGCTCTTCTCCGCTGTTTTTGACGACTTGGGGCTACCTTATACGGTTGCTCAAGGTGGCTATTTTCTTCTTGTCAACTTTGAAAAGTTGAAGATCCCTGAGGATTATGCATATCCTGCCGATATCGAAGGCCGTGGCACCAACGATTACAAGTTGGTGTACTGGTTGATCAAGGAGATCGGCGTGGTAGGAATTCCACCAACTGAGTTTCTCCAGCCAAGCAGTAGGAAGGGGAGCCCCTTGGAAAACTCGGTCAGATTTGCTGTTTGCAAGGACGACTCGTTGTTGGAAGACGCTGTATCGAAGTTAAGGAAGTTGAAAGAGTACTTGTGAGGTTGAAGATCCGGTCGAACTTCGTGTTGATGACATGCCCTGGATGTGTGTTTTGCTCCTAACCAAATATACATAAGAACGCATAGGCTTTTACAACCCCCTTCTCCAGAAACCGCTAACTCTTCATTCAAGTTGGCCGATTACACGTTGAAATCAATATTTCAGCCATAAAGTTATGTTGTAGCACGGGTGTATTTCTTGAAAATGAATGAAGACTCTCCAAAATCATCATACCCGTTCTCTTGACTCTCTTCTTCTACAACATAACCGTTGTTTTGCATCAAACTCCACAAGGCTGCCCTTTCCTTCTCAAAAGACCTTCTTATGGGAACTTGTAGTAAAACGCGGGCATTTTCGTCTTCGCTCAAGAAAAGATTGATCATGTTCACTATCCAAGAAGGATGTTGTGACGAGTAAAGTGGGTCTGATAGGATGATCGTTGAGTACTTGACGTCTCCATATTCCGCGAGAAACCCCGCTGGATTGCTCCAGTCTAATTCAGCTACCTGAGCATTACTGATGTCGTTCAGCTCGATATTGCTTTTGAGATTCGGCACTATCTCTGCGAGGTCAGTAAGCATCGTCCCGAAGCCCAAACAACAAGATACCATACCCACCAATCCCGTACCTGCACCAAGCTCCAAAACTGGGGCAGCAAGATAATGCTTCTCCTGTTGCAGCGCAAGCCTGCTTCCCAAAATGAACGAGGAACCCCAAGTTTTGAGTCCCAAATTATCCGATGTAAGCGAGGGCTCCTTCAACAATAGTTTGTTTGAAAGCATGGGGATTTCGATGCTCCGGAGCATTTCGGGTTGTGCTGTACGGCCACAATTTTCTGCTAGTCTCAAAGCTGCTAAAGACCGGATTTCTGCTGCATCCGTTTCTGACATCCATCCAAAGTCGCTGGACACCAGTTGCGTGAGCCAGGCATTGTACTGAGAGGTGAAAGCCTTTTTGAAAGAGTCACCTAAAACAGAAATAGAAGCAAGCTTTTGGTTATTATCAAATCTAGGACAATAATCCCGAAGCCACTTCCAAGAATTACTGTCTACTTTAACGTCTTTGTCGCGGAGCACTTTTTCTGGATCTTGTAGAATATCATCCTCACCAATTGTGCGGTTGCGGGGTGCAAAATTTAGACTAGTTTCTGGAGCAAGAAGCCGTAGAAACGAGAGTAAGACCTGAGCTGGTGGCAGGTTTCGTAGAAGAGGCAAGTCATGTATGTGAATGGGCATCAAAACGACATCTTTGCCAGAGCTGTTGTTTGCTTCAGAGGCATCATTATCATCAATCAATGGCTCTAGTGAAATCTCAAAATCGCCATCGGTTACACTCGCCAGACCATGGGAATTAACAAACCCTTTAGGAGTGTATGTGACCGACACTGAACTTGGAGTGAAGAGCTCAAGTGGATCAAAGTCCATCGGCAGAACAATTAAAATTGGGGTTCATCTGTTCTTTTTTTTTTTTTTTTTTTGCACCTACAAGTAAGTTCCCGACACGCAATGGTTCGCGTTTCCAGATCAGGCTGCAGAGTTGTATCGCTCATAATGATATAGGTTCGGCTCTAAGGATTAAAGATAGCGTTGGGTATGATGTCTAAATACTACTATACTTCGAACAGATGGAGCTAATGAAGTAATTATTGATACTGATCCTGTCCTTGTGTTTTACAGGTGTATAAAATGGAGGGTTTTTTTTTTTTCACAGGTTAATGTCTCAAAGTCGGCCCAAAGATTTTAAAAAATTAACAGATTTGAGAAGCAGTCAATATTTGACAACTTACAAACACCTGGAAAAAATACAAAAAATGTGTTATCGATACGATAAATAGCTCAGAATTGCCGTAAAGGAAAGCCGAAAGGTCGTCACACACTCGGAGTTAGTCGGAGGGAGTTATTAGTATAAATGTTTTATTTTTGGTAGAAGTAGACTGGGCAAGAGCAGATTGCGAACACCGCTCCATTATCAATCAAAAAAAAAAAAAAAAAAAAAAAAAAAAAAAAAAAAAAAAGAAAAAAAAAGAGAATGGAGAATTATTATTCAAAAACGCTCTGCGAATTTAATTTATGAGTAGCATTTTTAATGAGTCTTAGTATAACATAGTAGCTTTCAAACTAAGCAGTGCTGCTTAATCTTCAAAACACCGAGGTGTCCTATCTAGAATCAAGAAACTCGGGACGAGCCGAACATGCCTAGGTTGGTCCCTCCTCCTTAAACCCTTCTAATTAGGTCTCTTGCACAAAATCCTGCCCAAAGGAAAACGTTCAGGACTTCATGGAAAATTCTTACGAAGTCCAATTTCCCCGCGTACGCGTTATTGAACCCTTGATCAACCTTTGTATATGTATTACATGCTGTACTTAGAGTATCTTCCGAATGCTTGTAACCAGTAGAACGCTTTTATAGAGACAAGACAAGTCTTAACAATCATATAGCCAATACCATAAGCCACTGAAAAAAACTAATCCCCGCATCATCAGCCCCAAGGCCGACCTTAAAAATCAGTCACTCTGCCATTGAATGACCAGTCGTTGTGGCGCAAAGGGTCCTGTTTGGGCCCTCCAATCTCGCCCGTTACGGGGTTTCGGTCGCCCTCAAACTCTGGAATCGTCTTGAAATATTGCGAAGTAGCACCTACATCGGTAGCTACAGAGGCCGAGGCGATCTCGCTAGAGTGGGATCCATCCTCCTCGATCTGTCTGTTGTACTCGTCAATAGCCGCTTGCGAGTTTGCTAGTTTCTGAAGTTTCTCGAACTCCTCTTGCTGTTCCTTAGGAAGTTTAGGTGGCGAGGGCGTGTATTCTCCGAACTTATTACTTTTGAGCCTGAGAGAAAGACGGGATACTAAGGCGACGTGGGAAGAACGAGCTGAGAAAACTCGACTTGTAATAAGTTTCTGCATGGCTTGTATGTTGCTGTTTAGTTCGGGAACTTGAATCTCTGATCTTATCTATTAGATCTGTCTTCTCAAGATTGCAAGGGAAAAAAGACCCCGGGGACCTGCCATGCGCGCCTGAGACTGCTCAATAGCGGGCGTGCTTAGAGAGGTGCAGCCCAGACCGTTCAATTCGAAATTCTATGAAGATGAGTCAGAAAAGCTTTTTTGAAACTGATGGGAATTGGATCGGGAGATAGTGGACGAATATGAATTTAGACGATGTCTGTAAACTTTTTTCCTTTCCTTCCTCTACAAGAAACTTGTTTTTTTGCCCCAGTTTGTGTGCTATCTCTATAATTGTATGAGCAATCCGTGGTCTGCAAGGCGACTGTTGAGATTGACGAAACACCAGTGAAAAAAATCAACCAAATTAGGTGCCCAACTTTAAAATCCTATTAGTGGATATTGATTTTGGGCAATGAATTTGTATGTCCCAGATCACATTGACCAATATTTTTATTCCCTTCCTCATATACTTCCACCGAAGCCAACAGGGGTCGCAGAGTTTCTAGGCATTAGTGCCATGAACTTGTAAATCTTGCCCATCTGCTCCTTCTCAGTCAAGCGCAAATACGATTGATATAGCAGCTCCTTGTTGGCCATCAGATTTGCCGACTTAATGAGTTGTTCAAATCTGTGGCCTGCGCCCATTGTATGGAGCCAGTCGCCTTGTTCTACAGGGCCAAACGTGTCCACTTTGTTTTGCGCGAGGAGTTTTAAATTTCCAAAATCGACATCAATGGACAAGTCAACTTCTCCAGGGCGGAAGAATGGTGACACGAATTTGTGTTTGTAGATTCCACGCAAGGAGTTCAGCGGAACGTCTTCTGCCGGCCCATAATCTATGATAAGCGCAGCACCTTGTCCACCGGACGCATCATCGACAAGGTCCATAATTCGGCTCATATATAATTCTGCATCGGCACAAATTTCTATTCTAGAGCCGACTGGAAGATCCTTGAATCGAGTACTCATTTTGGGAATATTTGATGACGGGGTCTCTTTGATGGAGGCCGTGAGATGGAACTCAGTGTTGAGTTCATCAGGAGTCTTGTCATGCGCCACACTGTTGGTATTTTCAGCGGGTGGCAACTTCATTTGTGTGTTCATCACTGAAGGCGTGTGCTCCACCAAGAGTTCTCTCCAGCCGTTTTCTGTTTTCGTAAATGACTTGATCGGCAACGCATCAAAAAACTCGTGCGCCAATATATAATTACATTCGTCCGAGGACGCTTGCACATCTTTTTCCGTGTCGACCCACATGATCCTCTGACCCCATTTGGATATTGAGGAATTGAAGCCGTCGGCATCTTTTTCAAAAGCTGAGTCTGAATTACAGAGAGCTTTAAACTGTTCTTTGCGAAGCACGTTCGACGCTTCGATGAGCCATATTTTCCCCTCGATAGACGTTCCACTTTTTTTCGCAAATTTGGAAAACACTTGCATCGCATCGTGGATGAGGGTTCCTCTTCCGGGTCCAAACTCAACGAAGTTGACTTTCAGTGGCTGGCCCTGAGAAGTCCATACAGTGTAGAGCCAGATGCCAATCATTTCGCCAAAGACCGAGGAGATTTCGGGCGAAGTAATGAAGTCTCCACCTAGAGCATCTAACGGGTCTCTTGTTGTGTAATAGCCTAGTTCAGGATGTGTTAGACATTGTCTCATATAAGCCAGAAGTGAGATTGGGCCGGTTGTTTTGATCGTTTCCTGAAACAACTCCCGAAGCGAATCTACTTTTGGAGACATTTTCAGTCGGTTCTTGAGCACATTGCCTTTCTCAGCATTCTGGAAGTTTGCTGAGCTGGCGGGAAACTGAGGGATCTTTCCCAAGTTTTCTCGGACATCATGTGTTCCTTTGATCTGCTGCTCTAGCTTGCTGTACTGGGACGTGACGAATGCTCTAGCACTTTCGTACTCCTCCTTAGTGAATTTACCAAAGTACAAGCCATTTTCATGAATAATGGAGCCATTTTTGCCTTGGTCTCGTGGAGTCGTTGACTCTTTTAAATGATCATCAGTGGTCTGGAGACGTTCACCTGCTTCATTACCCAGTAGGTCTTTCGAATGTGCTCCTTTCAATGGTATCGATTTTCCTTTCGAGGAGTTGAGTGCTACACGGCTAAGATATAGCGTTCGATGAAACTGTCTGATCATGCTTGTTTAGGAGCAAATTTGCAACTTGAAAAGTACTGTGCATCCACTACCCGCATCTACCACAGTATGTAAGAGCGCGCCATGTAATTACCAAAAGCCAAGAGGCACTCAGAAAACTTTCAGACAGAAAAGATCGAACTACATGTATTTTCATTATGTAAATTGTAGGCATTTTCAAACATTGACAAACTTTGCCGAGTAATTAAACTACTTTTATGTGATTTGATTAAAGCACCAACCCAAGCATGTGTATGTGTTGATACATGCGACATATTGGCCGGGGATTAGGGAGAAGCAGAGGGTTGAACGCATAATAATTGGAAGCGCACTCTAACAGTGATGATCACCCACGATTATACCTTTGGTTCAGCCAATAAAACAAACGAATCCATGTAAAGGATCTCTCGACGCTTGGCGTTCTTTTTGATTTGCCCAAAAGAGCCTCTTCTCGAGCGAGGTGATTGTGAGTCGCTTTCATCGGAGCTAGTTTCAGATACCTCCTCATCAACAACAAATGTCTTCTTCAAGGTCCAGCCGAGCTTTTCGTAAAATCCACGGTTGGCCGCATTTGAAGACTCCAAGTAGCACCAGTGGCCGCGCATGTAGTTTTCTAAGCAGTGGTTGATCAATTTTTTGGCCAAGCCATGGCCTTGCATGGTCGGAATAATTCCTACATCACCAAGATACCAGATAATGTCGGAGGTCTTGATTGAGGAGCCGGTCGACAACATCTGCTCAAATACAGAGTCACGCTCGCGCTGCAACTGATCCTCCACGACTCTCAGAACCTTCAGTCTACACTTGGCCAACGAGGAAAAGAGATTGAACTTCAAGGAGGTGGGGTGAATGTTGGCCAACGACGACATTGAAATAGGATACTCGAAGCACTTTTCCTCGCCGTCGTATACGAGCTTGTTCCAACAAGCCACGCCTAAGAAAGGCACCTTGCACAACGCCAGGTGCTTCATACGCTGCTGGATCAAGTCCAGCTCCAAGTTGTTGTCTTTGACGGCCAACACTAAGCCGCCCACAGACATACATTCATAGACGGAAAATTCAAAGAAAGACAACATCAAGTCATGCTTCTTTTTAATGAGCCGAGCCTCGTCTGGCGCATACTCAATCTGGGTGTTGAGCACGTAGTTGATAAACGGGTCTTTGTCAAACGCCAATGCGAGCGTTTTTGCCACACGGCGATAATCCAGAATCGACACGGGGGAAATGGAAATATTAAGGGGTTTTTGATGAGCGGTCAGTCTCAGGGAGCTAGAATTATTTAAAATACCCGTGCTAGCACCCTGAGACTGAAGCAGTCGTGGTTTTCGCTTCTGGTTGGATTCATGGTCTTCTTGAATGACGGAAAACATAATCGAGCATAACCTACACGCAAATAGGGGGTAGGCTTTGGTGGAAAGTCGGGGTGTTTGTGTGGCTTTATTGACTCAGTCTTGTAAAGCTGAGGAAAAAGAAGGGCCAAAAGGCTCTACGCACTGGGCAGGTGCAACGGTATTCATATAGAATACGCGGAATTCTCGCCCCGCGATAGCGTCGACTTTCCGCATCGGGGGCGAACCTTGTGTCAACCGCGATAAGAAAAACCAGAAGAAAGGGAAGGTCCTTTGAGGCGTTATGGGGCCGGGTCGCGACCCTCCTGCCACCAACCACTACGGGCACCGGAAAGACAAGAGGTTGCCTCTCTTAAGAAGCCATGCAACGCAGCCGGGATTTTCCGACTACTTCAATTTCTCTTCAGATTATTCTTAGCTTTTTACTTAGTTTGGTTTATACGCACTAAGAGCATACTGGTCAGATGATTGAAAGAAGTAGATATGCTTCAAAGTTTAATGTTTCCTGGACAGGCGTGGTCTTTATTCCTTCACGCTGTGGCCGTATTTTTGGTGCGTAAGGGGTTGGGTGCACTTGGAATAGGGAATAGGCCGTGGGCGACACCTCAAACGCACTGTGTAAAGAAGACTTCTTTCGAGCTCAAGACTCACTGCAAAATTCCAAAAAAATTCATATCCCCCGTCTTTGCGACATTTGGCGAGAAGTGCAAGAATATCGAGGTCTCTCATCCTTCTATTGCGTTCTCAACCTCGGTCTCTTTTTTCTTTTCTCTTTTAGTTCACTGGAACTTAACATGCAAAGGCCTATCATTAAGCTTTTGTGAATCCAAGTAAAGGAATCTAGACACAGAAGAGTTTTTTTTTTTTTTTTCTTCTTCTTCTTCTTCTTCTTCTTCTTTTTTTTTTTGGACGTTGTTGACTTCATTTCTCTTAAAACGTTTCGAGGGATCAACTTGAACAAGGCTTAGTCTGGGCTTGCACGGAGCCCGATTACTGACAGAAGCTGAGGTTCACGAAACCTGGTCAGATCAACTTCCCAATTATTGCAATTCAAAACAGTTGTTGAGTAACGCTATTTTTTCTTCGCCAATTTGAACCCTAGTAAAAATAGAAGTGAAAATGATTTCAGATTGCCCTACTGTACTCTGATCGAGTTGTATGCAATTCACTTCGGTGCTTAGATCGTCCTTGGAAATGGCTGCGAAATTAGGGTTTCTTCCCTTTAGTTAAGTATGGGGTCTACATATCGATAGTTCCACAAATTTCTATAGGACATACTAGAAATAGCTATAGCCTCATAGGATTCTATAGAATCTATAACTAATCCATTTTTTCGTATAATGATCGTAGGTGTTCATCCCGCATTTTCTATTACTCAGATTGGGAAGTTGCGAAAACAAGCTGAGCCTTGGTGCGGTCCAGATTCCACAATGGAATGGCTTCGTCCACCGATCATCACATTCTCGATGAAATAGGAGCCCTTCCGAGATCTTCGTACCGCGACACAGAAATAATTAATATCAACCAATAAAAACCGTTTCTTCGTTAACTCTCTTTCATTACTCTCATTCAATAGGCTATTTCCCGAAAACGTTGGATATCCTTTGGGGAGACAGATCTGAAAGCCGGTGGATACATAGGAAGATGAGTTTAATTCTATTGCATACATAAAAAAGTAGTTCTGGACTTTTTCAAACCCCTAGGACCCTCCATAAAAATACTGAAGAAAGAAATTTTGAGTGGCTTTTTTCAATTTTCTTTTCTTTTTTCGTTTTCTCTCTGAAAAGCGTATCTTAAACGACAAAGCTTAAATGCCTTGCTGCATTACCTCAAGGCCCTACAAGCAAAAAGCCCCCTTTTTCGCAACGGGCACTTTTCTCATCACGTGCCTCCGATTTTACTTTCTATTGTTCGTCCCATAATCAGCGTTAAGTCCTGTGAGCCTTCACTTCACCACCACCTTTTATTCTTCCCATCTGAAAACCTGCCGCACATCAATCGATCCCCAACATCTTTTGTATTTTAGATCGCATTGAGTCCTTTGTTATATTCTACATCACATACGTTTGAACTGTGATTTCGTCTTAAGGCAGTCCTATATTCTGTGACGAATTTTTGAGGGTGTCTTTGCCTCCGTTTTGCTATAAAGCCCCCTTGATCTCGCCAGTGCCCTCTTCTCTGGGAATTCATTTCTGGGATCTCTCGACCAAATATTTTGGGAAGTCCCTCCACCCTCGCTGTTTGTGTACAATCAACTTTACAGAACACTTGCGAATTAATCCATACAAGTCTTGCTTCTCGAGTTGTGTCTGGTAGCGTTGTTCTTGAATTCTGGAGATAATTAAGATTTTCTGATTGGTTTGGTTCTATTCATCTTGAAAAATCTCGAATTGCAAAGGCCGGCCCACAAAGAAGTTTAGGAACTCTTCCGAATATTCTCTCTTCAGAAGACAACCCCAGAAGAAGTTTACCCGGTGGCATATATAACGGAAATATCCTCATCTCCAAAGTTTTAATTTCTCATTCAATTAAGCATGGGAAATAGCCCTTCGAAATCAAAGGGTGGTGTGCCACTCACAAGGACCGACACTGGGTCGTCGGCCAAATCGTCTCGCTCCATAAGGTCTCGGATTTCGCTTTCGAACGCAAATACAAGCGACTCGTCAAAACAGCCGCAGCGAAGGAGTCTGTCAGTGTCTCTACCGAACTCGCAAGAACCGAGTGAAGAAGGGACCACGACGCCCAATATGACTCACGCTTCAATGCGTACCCCTGAACCAAAGTCGCCTATTCTCATGTCCAGAAATGCCACCGATACCGATGTCACGGCAAAGCTTTCGATTAATGGAATGCACAACGGTGACGATCTTTCGACACCCCTCTCGCGGTCATCAACGAATCATTCGAATCGCTCGAGCTCGTTTCTAACCCCTCAACACACTGGTCAGACAGCGGCTCAAGAAGACAGATCGGACGCTATTTCGGTTTCCTCGAGGAGATCCGGGCGTTCTCTTTCAAGTTTCAGTAATCATTCTAGGCGTGGATCGTCCAAGACTTCAAGAGAGATTCTTTCTCAGCAGCCTGAACTCACAAACAATATCGATCTCGAGGGTTACATCCAGAGATTACTCGACGCGGGCTATCTAGGTAAAAGATCGAAGGTGGTTTGCTTAAAAAATCACGAAATCCAGCAAATATGCACCAAAGCACGAGAAGTGTTTTTGCTGCAGCCGTCGCTTTTAGAGCTTTCTCCCCCAGTAAAAGTCGTGGGCGATGTTCACGGGCAATACTCCGATTTGATCAGAATCTTCACCAAGTGCGGATTTCCGCCTCTGACAAATTATCTTTTCCTTGGCGACTACGTTGATCGTGGAAAACAGTCCTTGGAAACAATCCTTTTGCTTTTGTGCTACAAAATCAAATACCCCGAGAATTTCTTCCTTCTCCGGGGAAACCATGAATGCGCAAATGTGACACGAGTATATGGCTTTTACGACGAATGTAAACGTCGATGCAGCATCAAAACATGGAAGTCCTTCATTGACACTTTTAATACCCTCCCTATAGCTGCCATAGTTGCGGGCAAAATCTTTTGTGTCCACGGAGGTCTCTCTCCGGTGCTCAACTCGATGGATGAGATCAGGAATATTGCCCGTCCTACTGACGTGCCGGACTTTGGCCTTCTCAATGACTTACTATGGTCAGACCCGGCAGACACGATAAATGAGTGGGAGGACAATGAAAGAGGCGTCTCCTATGTATTCTCAAAAGTGGCTATCAACAAGTTCCTACAAAAATTTGGGTTTGACTTGGTGTGCAGAGCGCATATGGTAGTTGAAGACGGCTACGAGTTCTTCAACGATAGAACGCTTGTCACTGTTTTCAGCGCGCCTAATTACTGTGGGGAGTTTGATAACTGGGGTGCAGTCATGAGCGTATCAGAGGAGTTGCTCTGCCTGTTTGAGCTCCTTGATCCTTTGGACTCAGCTGCTTTGAAACAGGCCATGAAAAAGGGCAAGCAAGAACGCAAGAACGCCCAACTTCATATGCAAAAGGCTGAGTAAACCATATGGCTAATAATGAGTGCTTTCACTCCTACTGAGCCGCGCAACTTCCTGGGAGGAAAATCTGGGGTAAATCTCCACCGGTTAACTGTAAGTTTATAGCGCAGTACGCTTTAACAAGTATCTTAATTTCTTTTGCTAGCTGCCAAAGCATGTCTTTGTGTGTTTGAGTAGACATTGATTAGAAAATAATGCCTGTATCGTAGGTGTTATAACGGTCGACCAAGTTTAAACACCTCCCGATCCGCCCGTCACGTGACATGTACTTGATCATGAGTCGTCTTCTTTGGGCCTCTTAAATTTAGGCTTGACCAAGGCACGCCAAACGCTACCAAAATGGCAGAAAAAGACTATTACTATAATCTTAATACCGAAAATTGTGGAACTCTCGAGGATTTCTTCCAGAAGATTCATATTTGGATGCAGAAAAATGATGAAGTTCTCGAAAGGTTGACCAGCCTAGTGGATACAAAATTAAAACTACCTCAATTCGAGGAACACCTAGAGTCTAATGTACCAGTAGATTTTAAAGTGAAAGAAGATCTACCAAGAGAACGGGATTGCTTCTATGAGGGTAAGACAACTAGCTCAGTAGGTGCACATGGTGAAGAAACAACAAATACCTCCAGCTATCCAACAAAAATACAACATTCAGACCATGCAGACGCAGACGACTATCTTCGGGATCACCTTGAAACAAATTTACAACTAAATTCCATTGCTTATGACAAGTCTATGTTTGACAGTGTGCCAAATCCTCGCATCCGTCAGCTCCTTGTAGATAACTACCGGCTCATACAAATACGGGAGGCCAAGCGAAAAGAAAATCAAGAAATCTCCCAGATTCTTAACACATATGACCGACTTCTCCAGGACGTCATTGTTCCCCAGCTCTCGCAGGACGTGAGCAAGGGCAACATCGAGCGCATTTCAGCGGCCAGAAAGTTGTGTTATGACCGGAAATTTCCACTTGAGGACAACGTTTGGGCCACATATTGCGAGTATATGTGTCATCTCGAGAAGATACGAACAGTGACTCAGAAGCTCGTGGAAGTTCTCCAAGGCCACATCCACAATGAGCAAACCGAGCGTTTGGCTACACAATTGAATATTGTCGAGGACTTGATCAGGCATGTTAAGTCTGGCGATTTGCATAGAAGTCGAGACTGGAGCCTTCGAGAATCAAGCTCACCATCGAAGAAATCACGAGGATCTCGCTATGAAAGTCAAAAATAGGAGACTACGCGGAACTGGCGATTACTACAATTTCCATCATCATAGAAGTCATAATCATTGAAATATACCCATTGAAGAATGTAATTGCGAGTTGCATTGGGATTGGTCGTAGATTAGAATCCTTTCCACTACAAGGAGATTTCATGCTTTCTTCTTCTGGATATGGAGGCGCAAAACTAGACAAATCGAAAGTTTACAACAGATATGTGGCGCAGATGTATTCGGCTTGTCATGTTTGCGACCTTCGAAGAAATATGTATAATCGAAAGCAGGAGCTAGCTCGCAGAGACAACTTCCTTAGATCAAACCAGACAGTGTAACTTGAAAACATGCTCCTTCCAGTAAGTTACCCGCATGGGTAAAGCATACTGGATTCTATCAGATTCCGTTGGAGCTAGTATAGTCTTAAAGTGTGCTTGAAGCACAGGCAGACTCCTTCTGAACATCAAGCAGGACCAGGACCGAAGTTATGAATTTTCAACTTGGATCTGGACGCGGCTTTCTTCCGACGAAGGCGCCTCGTCCGAGAGAAGGTTGTTAATGGGCACTTTCCGCTCCGGTGGTGATTTGTTCATCAGAGATACGGCTGGAGTCAGGTCACCAGGGTCAAATTTGGAATTGAGTGGCGGTAGCTGCTTGAAATGAGCATCTGTCCCCGGAGCCAGGGTGTTTTCGGAGGATTGTGAAATGCTCGGTAGCGGCCCGATGGATGGACGGCCTGCTGGAGAGACTACCGAATGTGACCATGGGCTCAGGAGCCCAGGTGAGCTAGGATGCAATCCCATGGGCGATTGCGCAGGTGCTTGGTTAAATGACTGGCGGAAAAGCGGAGATAAGGGCGACACCATCGTACCGGCAATCAATGGCCGAAGCATGGGGCGTGTAGGGTCATGCAAGTGGCGGCTCGAAAAAGTAGGCACTGGAGGCGCTGTTTTCAAAGGAGGGTCAATGCGTATGGACGACACGGACGGGGCAGGGAGACCGCGGTTGTGGAAGTTATCGTCGGAGTACGATTCCACGAGCGAAAGAGGACGAGGCCGATATTTGGGGTTGAATTTGGGCGGTTCTCGAAGCGTCTTCGGAGAGCTGCTACTGGTAGAACTAACCGACACTGGCAACAGGCCTTGTATTCGGTTAAACATGCGATTAGGGTTCAGAGCCAGAGCCAGAGCCAGGACCACGACAGATTGGTCGTGGTAGTATTGTGGGTGGATCGGGTAGCCAGTAGATCCCGAGAGAGGGGGACTCACAATCTGGTTTCCATTTGCAGCGTCGTGAGAACTGAAACGAGGGTACGACACATCGTGGTTGGCAAGAGGCCCGAGTCTTGGAGCAGGGGTAGCTCCTATTGACCCTGAGGACGGCATGGCAACATAAAGCTGGGGCGTTTGCGGGGCACGAATGTTATCACCGTTTGCTTGTGGTGTCTTCATATAGTTTTCATAGGCGTGCACAGTCTGTTTGTGTTGTCGGAGGTTGTCCAACCGCGAAAAGTTCTTGGAGCAGTGCTGACACGAAAACGGCCTTTCACCCGTATGTTTTCTGCGGTGTCGGGCCAAATGCTCTGACCGTGTGAAGGATTTGTTACAATTCGGGTACCCCGTGCATTGAAAGACCCTCCCTTTGAAACTTTTTTTACCGCTTCGGGATTCCTTGGTTTCCGGAACGGGGCTCCTGGTGCCTTTTTGCTCTTCTGACCCTAATGAGTCTTGATCAGACATGATATCGGCGAGATTGTTGAGTGCTGTGGTTCCTGTGCTAGAGCTTCAGGCGGATCCCGTTGTGGTTAAAAAGGAAAGAGGAACGGCCTGGATAATGATATAGTGTTTGGCAATATCACAAATTCAAATCAAACACAGAAGCAAATACTGTTTCCGACAAGAAAATCGGTGCCAGGGTCTTGCGTGTTGGCCAAGGACAAAGAAGAATATGTTGTGTGTACACGCGTGTGCGATATGGAAACAAGCGAACACGACAAGCTTCAGCCTCGTTTTTCCTACTTGTTTATTTTTTTTTTCTTTCCGTGGTTTGTTCTTCCTTTTGTTCTTTGCGGTTCGTTCCTTGTTTCAATTTGATCTACCCGTCAAGTTTCACAACCCAGATCCTTGACACTCAGGAGGACTAAACGTAGAACAAGACACACGGCTTGATAAAACACGAGGCAATGCGGCACTAGATCGAGCGGCCGGCGAAGTGGCAGAAGACTAGAGAAGAACGTGGACTTGGGCTTGGATCACGATCCGCGCCTCGTTGGTTGTTATGGTAACCCGGGATAAATGGGAAAGCAATGGAATGGAATGGGCCACTGTTGATTATTATGAAGTATGGAATGTTCACTATAAAAAAAAGAATTCCTAGCAATCGGAATGCGAAGATGTCAAGATATGCAACTTTAATAGAGAAAATAGTCTTGAGAGGATACGCACCGCGAGGGCGAGATCGGAAATGGGGACTGCTTACGCGCAGCAGGGGATTGCAGGAGGCCGCAGAATGGTGGTTGCCTGACACGGCCTGAAAAAAGGAGATGAAAAAGGGGCCAAGCCTAGGGCGCGGGGACACTCTTCCAAAATGCATCTTGATTTTTCGTGGATAATATCCAGCCTGTAGCAGCTCTAAAGTTTAAGTTTGCATCAGCAACCTCTGGCCGAGCCTCGCATTCCGAATTGGTAAGATGAGTATGGTGTGCTGACTTGTTCTACGTGTAGTGACAATCGGTCGTTTGATGTTGCCGTAATTTAACGTGCAGGAGTGCATCTATCAACACAGGCACAGGCACAGGCACGCGCCGCGTTGTTCCGCGCCGCATGGAACGTAGATCCAGGACCCAGGGCGCGCCTCTTCATTCTGGTCATGTGAAGATCATCGTCGTAAAAAATCAGTTTATTGTTTTGTGTGTCCATCTGACGAAATACGGTCATTTCTTGCTGCAAGTATACGAATGTGATTAGCGCGTTTCCGCCTGTGTGTCCCAAATCAGTTCTGCGGCCAGCCTGAGAGTCATCTCCATTGGGATCTATTAAAAACATGCGCACTCAAAAGTCCCTTTGCGCAGTGTGCCCAACACCGATAAGCCCTTCGGGGAGACTGAACCAATCCAATCACAACCCTTCAGTTTCTTTTTCTTTGAGTTAGAATACAATTATAATGTTCAGTGACTTGGTGCGGACTTCACGAAAAACATTCAATGTGTCAGATCATACTGAAAAATTCTGCGAGCGAAAGTCAACGATGCTTCGGACCACTATACTGCAACATCAAAGACTGGCCAATCACATCCGGATAATAAAGATCGACGTAACTTGGTAGTTGTGTCCCCCAGGTTTACGAATGAAAGTCCTTGAGGTGATGCAATGATTACGTGCAGGCTTCTGTATATACCGTACCCTTCAACCTGTGCATATGCTCCTCCCTTTTAGTTACAGCCAACCAACCGGCTCGGGTACCTTCTTTTGCCTCCCTAGCGTGCCCACTGAGCTGCAACTATTCTCCCGCTCAAACCCTCGTGAAAGGTCGCGGTTATAGTTCCGCCGTTTTATGCGGCTAGAGAATCAATGCACGACACGTAAAGTCAAAGATCTGGAATGTCCAATATTCAATGCGAATTCATTTTTTTGTCATAGAAGGAAACTAAACTAGAGCGGAAAGATAAAGAAAGAAGTATAATAAATCTTTAGCCTGAACGGACCATATTTGTTGTTTTTGGTCTAGCCCAAAAAGGCGTTCACCTGTGTGCACGCAATTTTCCTCAGTGGCTTACAGGTTTTGAAACGCCGAATCGCCGAATCGCCAGACATGCCTCAACTCAGATCGCTAAAAATCGTAAGATTGCGCGGAACTTTTCATGTCTGGCATGCCAAGAAACTTCCAAGCCAGATTCCGGTTGGAGCCCAGCTCGCTTTAAATAGCAAGAAACACCGAGAAAAGAGTGCACCGGACAATCCGTCGGCCCACTTCAATCATAAAGTTAGGAAAGATGCATCTCAATGTGCAATTTACTCGGTTAGGATTCCTGAACCTAGCTGAGAAACGTGAGTTGAAGATAAAAAGACATACATACTGGGTAATGTCTCTCATCTTCCTTCTTCTTTCGGCAGGGGTTGGAAAATCAGCCCATCCGCATGCATCTAGAGTCTTTCGAACAAAAGCACAAGGAGCACGATGCTCATTAAGCCCCCTCGTTTGCGGCGTTTCATGTTTCGCTTTAACTTGCCTTCCCAAAAATATAGAAGGCGTGGGAGGCTGATTTCCGTCCAAGTAGCTTTATTATTTTTGGTAAGGAAAATGTTTCAAGCGTGATTTTTCGGTTTCTTTGCATGCTGGGATAACGCCGACAAAGACTACATAGTTCAGTTTCTGTCAACTGGCAGTTTCCGCGTGGTTCTGAGGTTTCTGGCTCCATGACTCGTAGTGTTCTCATACACGTACTACTCCGAATCCCCATCACAACGAAGCATGTATCATTCATCTGAATGTGTCGCATCATCAAGTTCCCTATCAAGTGACTTGATTCGCCCATTGACGCTTTTCGATATCTCATGCTTATGCCAAAATTTCCCTTACTATTTTTGATTTCTGTTCATTAGCTACACGCGAGTAGCTTCCAATATGTGTAATAATGACATTGATCAAGCAAATACAAAATTGTATGGTTGCTTTGCAGTCTCTTACTATACTTATGATGGCCCTGATTCAATGAAATCTAAGGCTTGAACATTCATGAGAAATATGGTCTTTGGCGCACAGGAAACTGCTTGACACCATTACGAAAACTCACGTCCCAAGAGTTTCGTCGTGTTTATGCTATCTGTAGGCCGTGGCGATAATGACCGAGGCAGTATTCTGTGAATAACAAACGCTAGGTTGATAGACAATATTGAACAACGATCAAAATCTTAGCGCTAGACCCATGAATTCGATTCCAATGTCTTTGCTAGCCCTTAAAAATGATCCAACATGGACTAACAACATGAAGAACGCTGTGGGGTTGTGTTTTCGATGCTGACGTCAACGGTTTCAGCAGCCGTGTCAGCTTCAGCTGATGCCTTAAATTCAGGCAAACATGATGCAATACGTTTAAACAAGAGCTTCACGTTATGGTTAGCCTTTGTCGAGGTTTCAATGAAGAATTTGGCCCCTGTCTCGGTAGCAAATTTCTCCGCTTCTTCGCCACTGACCTGCCTCTTCGCGTTCAAGTCAGATTTGTTGCCAACAACAACGATAATGACATCTTCACCACGCTCCATGCGCACATCATTGATCCATTTTTGTAGACTGGTGAATGACTTTTTGCTTGTGATGTCGTAACAAACAACGGCAACATGTGAGTCTCTGATATAGGAAGGAATAAGTGATCTGAAACGTTCCTGGCCCGCAGTGTCCCATAATTGCAAGCGTACAGTCTTGTTGTCTTCTAGATACATGGTTTTGGAAAGAAAATCTATTCCAATCGTAGCGGCATACTGATCGTCAAATGTATCATACATAAACCTCGTTATCAAAGAAGTCTTTCCCACTGCGGTTGTTAGTATTAAAAGGCTAGCATTTTTGATCATTTGAACTTCACATACCACTTTGGTCGCCCAAAAAAACAATCTTATATTTTCTGAGAAAGGTCTTGTCACTCATTTTCTGGATGATTTTGCGTGATTATCTTGTGATCTCCGGCTTTTTGCACAGCTGGCTTAACGTCAGAAGCTGCGGTGCACGGGTCTATTGTCGGCACATGTCCCTGTTGCATTTCATGGGCCGAAAGACATTGTAGATGTAGGCCTGAATAGCATTGAAAAAACAATTGTATATATTCTGACGTTTGAAAGAAGTTTAAAGTTAAAATCAGAAAAAAGATTCTGGTTCTCTTCAATAGTTACCAAAGTTGTCTCTATACTTTCAGTGTTTTCTGTGCAGCACACGACTATAGCACATGTGATTCATTGTGCATCGACTACGACCCTCCACTTCAAATCAGCACCACAACAACATGGATGAACAAGAGCTCAACGCCATTCGTGCTGCACGCATGGCCGAACTACAGAAGGGTCAAAGCCAATCAAACGGTTCTCCTCAAGATGAGCAGAAAATCTCGGTTCTAGCCCAAGTTCTAGAGCCCAGTGCCCGAGAACGCTTGTCAAGAGTGCGCATGGTGCGCCCCGACAGAGCTGATCAAGTTGAACAGTACCTCATAAAAATGGTATCTATGGGATCTATAACCAGGAAGATTGGGGAGAAGGATATCGTTGAGATCTTGGATTCTGTAGCTCGTGGTGATAAGAAGCAGAACAAGATTGTCTTCGACAGGAAGAATGATGGGGACGATGACGACGATGATTTTTTCGACTAACCTGAAAACCTTGCCTTAGTTGCATATTGGAATCAGCCATGGGGCACTATGCTGGTGTTATGTATGTAAACCATGGCCCTTGAGAATTATGAGCAATAAAGAAATTGAGTTCAAAGGAGAGCCTGCCAAGCATTTCACTGAACATGCTATGAATTCGTGAGTAGATACCAAATCAGATGCGTATTTGGCGAATTAATTTGGTGTCTCGTTTGTTTGCTGGAATAAGGGTAATGTTGAGTAGTGGTTAGCCATTAGCATACTCTTAATTTCTTGAGCTCTGTCACTCTTCCAAATCACGATTTTCGTAGTTGCTCCTGTAATTAATTTCCATGGTACGTATATCGTATTAAGCGGCAAGGGTTATACCACAGAACTGGCTGCAAATCGGATAGCTTTACGTCAGCCAACTGTTCTCATCATATCAGGAGCTAGAGAAGAAATTACAATCTGTCACAATTTGTAATTAAACTCACATGCAAACACCTTATAATGTTCGCATTTCTTTTCACTCATTGAATCTAAGTTAGCTCTTTCTTCCCAACTCACGCGAAACAATCTACTATTACTACTTCTTATTGGGAAGCAAGCATCATTACTTCTTTGAGAAAGGACGCTTTGATGGAATCGAAAACAGTTGGTCTTATAAAAAGGTTGGAAATCATCGCATCAAAAAATTATGACCCTCTTCGAGGCTATCGCAGACTATATATATTCATGGTCATCAACGAAACGTTGCCCTTGGCCCCTGAATTTCATTCAAATATATTAGGAAGCGAAAAGAAGTAATGCAATTATGTTATCTTCGTTTTGCAAACTAGCGTGAATCACTTTATCCTCCTCTGAATTCTACATAATACAGGAGCTCTACGGCGCATCTCATAGATGCACTGGCGACTGACAAACGCGTTGATCTCACAAACTATTAAATACTAGACACCGGAGTTTCGGTTGCGAAGCGCGCGCATACGCGAAACAAAAACAAACATCGCCAGAAGTCACCAACTATCATCTTAACGAACGTGAGAGGATTGCAATAAAAGCCAACAGAAGATATCATACAGTCTTACCGACTAATTTAATAAAGAACATACCATGTCGGACAACATACAGGTGGTGGTACGGTGTCGAGGCCGTAACAGGCAAGAAATTGCAGCAAAAAGTCCTGCGGTGGTTGAACTACCGAACGATGAGTTTTCATCTCAGGAGCCCTACGTTACAATTGCGACTGATCCCTTATCCACAATCACTGGTATCTCCAAAGACATCACTCCTTCTGAGAAGGTATACAAAGTCGACCAAGTTTATGGAGTGAATGCCGACCAGTCTCTTATTTTCGATAACGTCGCACTCCCATTATTCCACGATTTCATTTCTGGTCTCAATGTCACCATCTTAGCATATGGTCAAACCGGCTCCGGAAAGACGTACTCTATGTTTGGCGATGGAATGGGCGATAACGCTGGCATTATTCCGCGGGTTTTATCCCGGCTATTCACGTCTATCCACGCAGACTACATGGTTAAGATCTCATGCGTGGAATTGTACAACGAGGAGCTACATGATCTCATAAACAGTGAATTCAATCTAGCCCCAGGTAAGACAAAGCTACGAGTCGGGGTTAGCAAGGAGTCCCAGTCTTCCGTGATACACAACTTGACCGAGGTTCACATCGACAGTTCGGAAATGGGGTTCAATATTCTCAAAGCCTGTCTTGGGAAAAGACGAACTAGTACAACAAAACTCAACGATATCTCGTCTCGATCACACGCGATTTTCTCCATCAGTTTGTGGAAAAAAAAAGATGGTGTAATCGGGGGTGAGCAGTACTGCGTATCCAAAATGAATCTTGTGGACTTGGCTGGCTCGGAAAATGTCAACAAATCTGGCGCAATTAACGAACGTGCTCGAGAGGCAGGACTTATCAACAAAAGTCTTCTCGCCTTAGGAAAAGTTATCAGTGCTTTAAGTGAAGGAAAGGATATACGGCATATTCCTTACAGAGAGTCCATTCTTACACGTATCCTTGAAGGGTCTATAGGAGGTCGCACTAAAACTGCCTTGATTGCTACCATCTCCCCGGCAAAAGTCAATATTTCGGAAACAGTCAGCACATTGAATTACGCATCAAAAGCCAAGAATATTAAAAACCTTCCTCAGTCTACAAGTGACATCGAGCTAATATCCAAGAGAGTCTTGGTTCGAGATTTATCCGGCCAGATTGCGCGATTGGAGAGAGACCGCATGGCTTCAAAGGACAAAGATGGCTTTGTCAGAATCAGCCACCAAAATTATCAAGAATTCTGTCAAGCCCGCATGGAGCATGAAACTGTCGTTAAAGAGAAGGCTGCGTCTATAAAGAAGCTCACGGAAAAACTCCAACTAAAAACTGCTGAAGAAGCCTCGTGTCAACAAAAAATCGCTCTACTCGAGGAACAACTTACTGACGCAAGGCAAACAATCAAAAACAAGGACTCTCTCATATCAGAAATGCGGGACGAAAGCACGAAAAAGCAAACCCTTCTATCTAAGCGCGAAGATTCATTTGCACGGGAGTTGCACAACCTTCAGTCAAAGGCAGCAGAACTCATGTCAAAGGCCATTTCCATAGTACATTCCGACTCGACTATTGTTGCTGAAGACCTCGAAACACAGAAAAACAAAATTGTCAATTGCTTACAAACCGCTCAGAATTCGTTCTCTGATGAATTGGGGATCTTACAGAAGCAGTTCAGCCCAGGATGGATGCAAGAGATGGCTAATCTGCTACAGCAAGGCTTAGACATGGCAGAAGACTTGAAACCTTTGCAGAAACTAGATGTTGGCCCCGAACTTTCCGAATTAAAAACGTTGGAGACAATGGTATCCAGGGGAGTGGAGAATGCATTGGCGATGCCTTCGCATGAACCTTTAATCCAAGCATCTACTAAGCAGATGGAGCAAAACCAGAGTAATGTGAAGATGGAACTTCTCGCCCAGTTTAAAAAAATCTTGGACTCCACATTTACTTCCTACTCTAGTCAAGCGTCTCTGGCCGTTAGAGACAATGCTACAAGGTTGTTATTGAATTGCAATAAAGAGACAAGCGCGGCTCTCGAGGTCCTATCCCATGGCCAAGCGAAAGTAGCCCAGACCCTTGCGAAGAAAACAACAAACCAGGTACAAGCCGTTATGGAATTGCAGAGAAAACTTGAAACGAAAACGAATGGTGCTGGCGCCAAAATGTGTCAAAATTTCGAGCACAAGATGAGTCAGGGAATTCAATCCCTCACTAAGTTGAACAAGGAGCAAGCTAACGTCTCGATCCACCTTGTCAAGAATTGCCTTGATGAGACCAAAGCTATGGTACGGAAATCGGGTGATGAGTTCAGCACAAGAATTGAGGCTGGAAAGCAAAACATGCTGTCTCCTTTGAAAGAAATTAGTGAAAACATTTCACCTACTGGTTCGCCAAAGGTGGGGTCGCATCATGCCCTGAGGCGATCCCCACAAAAATTTGGGTTGCCCCAGCCCAAACGGCGTAAGCCCCCGAGTCCTACAAAGACCAACAACTTCCAGTTCAGCAGCCAAATTCCACAGTTGAGTGCGCTACGGAAATTTGGCTAGTTATCGCCTCGTGCTTAGTTGGCCCCAATATGGTTTGCGCACTACCCCACACTGACGTGGCGCGATAAGGTCACATCCTCCATCTTTATTTACCTACACTATATAGGCACGAATTATGAGGAGTAATGTTTTGTTATGGAGCCTAGGGTATGCGGCGTTTAGTATTGGATCGTTTATAGCCTTGCTTTATATGCTGGCCTCCAAATCATACGATTTCCTTACCCTCATGCAAGAGCTAACCGGTAACTTCCGGCTCACGCTCCTACTTAATTTTATAGTGTTTTGCTTCCTATTGCTAGGGTTCATCAGCACCAGCTTAGTGTTTGGCCACATTAGAATCATTGAAATCGAACATATTGCCGACCAGCTACCGTTTTATGCAATCAATTTGTTGGTGATTCTTTTCAATGACGGGAATTTGCTCCTAAATATGGTATGGGCTGGTCTCACTGTTTTACTGAAGGTGTTCCACATTATCACGTTCGACAGGGTCGATTACTTGCAAGTGCAAGTTGTCAACAGAATGTCGCAACACCAACACACAAAGCTTCAGGTTCTCGTTTCGTTTCTTTTAAACGGTTATGTTCTTGTACTTGGGTCGTTGTTTGTGGGTGATATGATGTTCGCACGTATTTTGGCTTACGATGTATTTCAGGGTGTGAGCTCAATGGGCAGTCTTCTTTTTGGAATACAATTTGGAGTGATGGGAATAGACTGCTTTGCCTTTTTGGGCAAATTGGGCCTCGATGTCTACGAGCTAATGTTTTACCGGTGTGCCGACACTAATGAAGAGGATCTTGATGACGAGGATGATCTAGATGAAAAAATCTGGGAGAACAGATCAATCTTCGTGCACGGGTTTGATATCATGACTTCGTTGCTAAAAGTACTGTTCTTTTCTGTGTTCATCTACACATTGTATTTCCATTCACGTTTGGCATTACCAATCCCTCTCATACAGGGATGTATCGTGTCGATGCACCTGGCGGTGAAACAAACAATTCAATTCATCAGTAGCATATCGCAATCTCGGCATTTTGAGAGTCAGCTTGCTTCTCCCTCAGAGGAAGAATTGCTCGCCGCAGACCACATGTGCATTATTTGCCGTGAAGACATGCATTTCCCTCCGACTTTCGCCGGTACTAGAGGCAGGCCCTTGAACCCACGAAAGCATCCCAAGAAGCTTCACTGTGGCCATATTTTGCACTTGTGCTGCTTGAAAGATTGGCTCGATCGTTCCGACAGCTGTCCTCTTTGTCGAAAGGCTGTGTTTAAGAAAGACCAGCCATCCCAAAGCCATCATACTGCCACCGAGCCTCCTGCTCAACCAGAACCTGGTCATAGACCTGTTGCACCCCACCCAACCGAGGCTCCTCTTGACGCTCAAATTGATGGTTTTCCTACATCGACGCAACCTATGGTAACCCCAACACCAACCACATCTACCGGAACGATGATTGAACGTGGTGCTGGTTCAGTTGGTCTTTCTCAGAATACACTGACGCGTCACTTAACACAAGGATCTTCCTCTCGTTCCATGTCAAGTTATTCAGCAGGATCACAAAACCGTGCTGAAGAATGGAGTACGTGGTCATCTAATCTGATATTTGTTCCACGTGACTGGGCAATATTTCCTTTAGAACCAACCTCGAATCCAGAGACGTTTCTGGTGAGGCTCTCAGAGCATCAAAGTGCTCGCCTAACAGTTCGGAGAGGAACGAGGGAGAACTGACATCATCTGGCTTCTCTTAACAATTTACACGAAACATGAAACACGAAATAATATGCAATGGACCGAACACATGATGCTCTGTAACTGAATGCCTACTGGGTGTGAACTTAAAGCAAGATGCTTCAAAACAATGATATAGCGTGCCCGCTGTACTTGCCAATTGATTTTAATGGTCATCAATGATTTTTCAGGTATTGCAGTAGCATGATATCTATTTGAATATGTATAAATGTGTAGGATATGTAATTGATAACTTGCACTATAGACCATTAAACTGGGGCTCAGTAATCATAGTGAGTTGCTTAAAGTCTTTAATTCACTTGACAGCAGTGAAGAAGCCACTGTTTATTTGGAGATGTATTCCCTGAACCATACCTTTATTCACATGTCCCGACAAAAACTAGAAACAGTGAGGTCGTCAGGCCTCGAGCCAAACATGGTGTATCTGTGGCATCTGCTGTTTCAAGAAGCCTCGAGATGACTGATTTCAGTAGTTTAGAGGCCGCATCATGCCATGAAGTAGTTTTAAAGCACAAATTGCCTCATCCTCGCACCCTTACGCCGGCGTACTGGTATCAGACTTTTTAGGTGTCATACTTCTGGAAGTGTTGTGTTTTCTCTTGGGTACTAATGATACCAGAGGATCCTCCAACACGAGCAAGTTTATTGGACGCCCTTCCACTATATTTGGCATTAGAAGAATGTCTAGGGCGGCCTTCTTGGCCCCATAGTTTTCTTCAGTTATGCAGTGTTTCTTTAAGTGTGACACTTGCTTGGTATTTTGCGAAATTGTTTGCCCACAAACCAAGCATATTTTTCTAGACTTCAGTAAGGAATCAAAAAACGTCAGGTCCCACGTTTGTCCTTGAGTGCAATCATTGTCCACAAGCCTGCTCCAGTATTTCTGCGGCACAGAAAGGGCGGGATTATTTGTTCTCTCAACTTTCCCATGTTGAAAGCTGTAAGTGGTATCTGGTTTTGACACATTCGTGTCAATCAGATCAATCATGAATTTGGTTTCAACTGTAGGAGTTTTGATTGGTTCGCCGGTTAGTCGAGCCCTAGAAAACTCCATCTCCTGTTCTAACTGCGCCCTTGGAATTTCGAAGTTGTACTTTTCGCAGGCTTCCATCAACGAAGATACCTGAGCCATGTTCAGAAACACACGGGACTTAATCGACTCCTTACTCGCAAGAAGTGACATTTCTTCGGCCAAGTCTCCAATTCGGGATTCCATTTCCATCGAGTATTCAAGGTTCCCAAAATTCTCGTACACCGATAGAAGATCTGCGTTTTCGCAAAGGCAGCAGAGTACCAACATGTAGTGGAGTACTCCGTCCAGATCAAAAGGCGGAAGAAGCACAAGATTGTCCACCTTTTCACGAAGTAATGCGTATTGCTTTTCCTGTAAGAGATTCCAAAGCGACACAATTGTGAACATGGGGCTATGGTTTTTGGAGGCATTCCTGAAAACGGGCCCGTGATTAGGGGCATGCGACACGTGATGCTGATACGCTAGCGGGTAAGCAAGTGTTAACCACTCGAAAAACAGCCTTAGCTTTATTTTTTCGAGATGACCAGGGTTAACTTTCCCATTACCGCTGCCATCTGGCTTGCCCTGTCGACGGGCTTCTTCAGTCAATTGGGTGAGAATCTCGATTCCAACGGGCCAGATTGAGCGGATGTCCACTCGATCGAAATTCAAAAGAATTGCAAAAGCCTTGTACGCAGATTGCCAGTTTTTGCGTAACACAGATAAATGCATAAGCGCAGTGATTGACTTCACGTGCTGACTGTGGACAGAAACATACCGGGTGTTCTCCGTGTCTCCTGATATTTCGAGACCAGCTTTACGGAGTGTGTAATGATCTCTAACCCATGAGCGAGATGGGTCGTCTCCCAGGTTCCACAGCTTGAGAGCCAGCATCGCCTGGCTTACTTGTGAAGGCAACCGATTGTTGTGATCATCTGAGGCATCTGAGGCATCTGAGGCATCTGAGGCATCTGAGGCATCTGAGGTATCGGAGTGATCGGAGTCTTCGAAGTCATCTGAGGATGTTGCTGATTCGTCGCTGCTATCATTCGCATGATCCTCTTTATCATCGGAGTCTGTTGAGTTATCGCTATCGCGATTTTGGCAGTTCGAGCTTGAACCGGCTTCGTCGGGGAGGGCGCCATCAATTTTCGGTTGGTCCTTTCGCCATTCCTTCAAGATGCGTTTCTTCACGATCTCATCATAATCTAAAACTTCGCTTGCCAGTCGTTTCTTGTTCAAAAACTTGTATGTATCATCAAAGGCTGTCGAGTCATCAGTTGGTTCAAGCCAGTCTTCAAACGTGTGTTCCAGCAAGGGGCGCTTCTCATAAAGCTTTCTGATTCGTTGAAGCAACTCAGCTTCTTGGTTCTCATTTAGCTTCAACTGCCCCTGGTTCTTGATTTGCAGAGCAAGCCGTGAAATCTTGTCTTCTTCAAGAACATGGTGGAGCCGGGTGTATGTTTTTCCTCTCGTACGGCGCTTATTAAAATGCACCGCATCTTCGAACATCGGAAGTCCTTGTTTAATATGTTCAAAGGAAAACTCGGTATTAATGATTTGTGGTGCCTAACACCATATTATTCAATGTCCCAAAAACCTGATGGCCTGTCACCTGCACAAGGAAGCTCTTCCACGTGAAGGATATATTCAACCCAAAAAAGAATCGAACGGTATTCAATGAGGCAATAATCCAGCAGATTCCCTACCTGGTCAAACTAGCTAGCTTAAAGCCTTTAGCGTGTTGCGATGGGCTTGTTTGAGATGAGCCTGCTTGGCATCTGATCTGGTTTGCATAAAGATACAGGGTGCGGGCACAGAATTTCAGGTGCTTGCAACGGCTGCAACATTCGTTGGAATATATACCTTGTAACCTTAGGACACGAGAGAAGCGAGCTAAAGAGCGAAAATTAGCAAGAGTAATTTCTTATTTTTGTGTTTGTTTACTTCAGGGCACTCGAGGAAATGAAAGAAATACACGAAATCATCAGAAAAGTGATATATATGGCTTTTTATTATGAGCAGCGAGACTCTTTTAGTACAAGTCTCCACCTTCGTTATGAAAGCTTTTTTTTTTTCGTCTTTTTTCTTCTTTTTTTTCTTCTTTTTTTTTTTGGCAAATAGCGGACCGAACGAACTACCAGTTTTCGCCATAAGTACAGTGAGTTGCACTAAACATTACGCCAATGATAACTACTGTGCAAAGCTTCCTCCAGGGTTTCATTTACAAGTCGTGTTTATTTCCATGTCAGGTTACTATTTACAAAACTGGGCATCCATTTAGAAGCCCATACCTGGCATACCGCCCATGCCACCCATGCCACCGGCTGGGGCAGCAGGGCCCTTTGGTTCTGGGGCGTCAACTACAGCACACTCAGTAGTGGCCAACAACGAGGCAACACCAGCAGCATCAACCAAACCATTCTTGACAACCTTGAATGGGTCAATGATACCAGCAGCAATCATGTCGGTGAATTCACCCTTAGAAGAGTCATAGCCTCTGTTGAAGTCGGCCTCGTCATAGACTTTGCCAACAATCACAGCACCCTCCTCACCGGCGTTTTCGATAATTCTTCTAGCTGGCTTGGTGATCGCAGACTTGATGATCTCCACACCTAACTTTTGGTCGAAGTTTTCTGCCTTGTTCTTGACATCGTCCAAGATTCTCGAGGCCTTGACCAAAGCGGTACCTCCGCCTGGCAAGATACCCTCTTGCACAGCCGCTCTTGTAGCATTAAGAGCGTCGTCGTATCTGTCCTTCTTCTCACCAACCTCAACCTCGGAGGATCCACCAACCTTAACAACAGCAACACCACCGGATAATTTGGCCAATCTCTCCTGCAATTTCTCTCTCTCGTACTCGGTGGTGGCGATGTCTTCGTTAGCCTGTCTGATTTGCTCGCATCTGGCCTGGATGCTATCCTTGGAACCCTCACCATTCAAAATCACAGTGTCCTCTTTCGAGATGGTGATGGAGCCAGCAGATCCCAATTGTTCAATGGTGGCGTTCTCTGGCTTGAGATCCAACTCCTCGGTGAAAACAGTACCACCAGAAAGAATGGCAATGTCGCCCAAGGTGTTCTTCCTGTTGTCACCGAAGCCTGGAGCCTTGACGACACACACTTGCACCTGACCTCTCAACTTGTTCAAGATACAGGCCGCAAGAGCCTCACCCTCAATGTCCTCGGCCAAAATCAAAAGTGGTCTTCTGGTCTGGTTGGATAACTCCAAGGAAGGCAAGATGTCCTGGATCGACGAGATCTTCTTCTCCGACAACAAGATTAATGGCTTTTCAAACTCGACCTTCCCATTCTTCGTGTTGGTGATGAAGTATGGAGAGATGAATCCACGGTCAAACTTCATTCCCTCAGTCACCTCCAACTCATCCTCCAACGTCTTACCTTCCTTGACAGTGATAACACCTTCCTTGCCAACCTTTTCCATAGCAGAGGCCAACAAGTTTCCAATGTGTGTATCGCCGTTGGCAGAGATAGTTGCCACCTGGGCAATTTCCTCACTGGTAGTGATCTCCTTCTTGTTCTTCTGCAAGAAGTCAACCACAGCCTCGACGGCAGCCTGAGTACCCCTTCTCAAGTCCATTGGGTTGCATCCGGCTGCTACATTCTTGACGGATTCCGTGAAAATCGACCTGCCCAATACGGTGGCAGATGTAGTACCGTCACCTGCAGACTCATTGGTCTTGGAGGCAACCTCCTGCAACAATTTAGCGCCCATATCCTCAAACTTGTCCTTCAAAGTAATAGACTTTGCCACGGTCACACCGTCTTTGGTGATTTTAGGGGAGCCGAACTGCTGCTCGATGAGTACATTTCTACCCTTTGGGCCCAAAGTCACAGAGACTGCATCGGCCAAAGTGTTGACACCTTTCAAGAGGGCCGCTCTTCCCTCGACACCAAACTTAAGCTCCTTGTGGGAGTAGTGACGAACAAGGTTTCTTGCTGTAGATGCGCGTGCTCTCAACATGTTAGATAAAATACTGTTTGTCAACGTAACGATAATTGGTACAAGCTAAGAGATTTTTCAGATGTGCGGGTCGGAGCGTGTGGAAATTTGCAGGGTTTATATGCGGTGCCGGAAAAAAGCTTCCAGAAAATTCTCACTTTAATTACAACTCTAGTCCCCGCGCGGAAATCTTTTGCACTTCAGATCTCCGCCTTTATTAGACCTGGATGGAAATCTACATAAGCTTGCAAGTCAAGGGCAGGATGATTTAAGACGTAGCCAAAGAACGTTTCGCTTAGATTTGCGAATTTGCAAAGACCCTGATTGATTTTTTGAGTTTCTCTTTTCAAAGTGTTCATTAATCTTTTCGGTAAATCCCCGGGTTTGGTTGCCACACATCTAACCACTGTCTCGGCAGTAGCATAAGCAGCGCGAGCCGGATTGGCATTGAAGTTTGAAGTTAAACGAGATTCAGATCTGCCCATACATTTACAAGTTTGGAACCGTAAACCAGATTTAATTGAGTTCTCCGGTGGCACATTGCTCAAGAATTAGGCATTTTCTGTTCTGGGCTCTGAAATACTATTGGCTGGATCTCGCTTTAGACTTACACAATTAATAGTTTCAATGCTTGTTAGAGAACTTACTTCCATTGAAATAAACGTCGATCTTTCTTCTTCTTCTTCTTTTTTTTTTTTTTTTCACGTAACCAGTATGTGAAGCAATTGGCTATTTGGGATGACTCTAAACTGTGATTCTCTGATCTTAAAATTCTCGGACTTGTACGACATTAGCTCAACTGAACTGATAGCGAGGCATGTTTCTGTACTTCTCATTGAACAAGCTATTCCAATCAAGACAGTCCTTTCCCATCACGAATTCATCCCCGTTATTACTGAACAACTGGTTCAAGACTTGATCAACGGGGTCGCTTGTTTTGGGAAGTTGATCATAGTTGTAGAAAGCGCCATTTGACTCGAGTTCTCCTTGCAAGGGACTCACTAATTTTCCGGGATATGCCGAAGACGACGGAGCCACATATTGCTGCTGTACTTGAGAGAGCATTGGTGGCTCTCCCATCGGACGTTCGGGGTTGGTCATTAAAGGCGGTTGTTGAGTGTTTTCACCGTTTATTGGGGGCCCACCATTTGGATAGAAGCCTTCTAGCAGCTGTGATGCAGAAGTGTCCATGCCTTGCCACCATGGATCAAACGTATACGAGTCCCAATTTGCGTATGGAACCTCATTTGACAAATCAGGAATTCCAGCTTGAGTGGGAATGAAATTAGAATCGTCGTTCCAAGGTACACCAGCACCACTAATCGAGGCGGACTTGCTGATGAAGTCTGACTCCTTATTGTGCAGATCAGACGTAAGACTTTCAGAAGTTGGAGGCGATGATTTGTTCGACTCGCTGCTGTTTTGATCATCTCTAGCAAAGCTTTCCAGTCTTGGCAGTTTATCATCTGATATCGATGCATCGTTTTTCCTTTGCATTTTGAGGTCTTCAAACTTCCTGAGCAAGCCCAAAAGAGGTTTTCCAATATCATCGTACTTTCTCAAGTTGATGTGATTGATATAATGAGCGAATGCTCTAAACTGTTTTTCCAAATTGATGTAGTGTTCGGGTTGACTCGTTATCAACATAATTGACACCTTGGCTAGTAGCATGACAACGCAAATATCCATACTAGCCGTACAGAATTTATTGCTGATCACGTGCTGATCATTGTCAGAAGAATTAATTTTCAGCCCCGTTTCTTCTTCTATCTTGATAAGCTTCTGGTGCACAATCAAGTACACCTCCTTGGCCATCTCCTCAATTAGGTAAACGGTCGAATGCTGTTTGGGCACGTGCAAGAATGGCTTATTCAAGAAAATGAGAATATAGTAGTAAAGAAATTTGAGGGTGTGATTTTCTCTTGCCAAGTCTTTAGAAGCATTTAGAGACGCAAACAGCCACGAGCATGCGGGGTCCAAGGACTGTTTCCATTTGAGCAACTTCATGTTGAAGACTTTCAGCCGATTGAACTTCAAAAGGTAGTTGATCTTTGGGTCTTTATCGAAGTTCACCGGTTGATAAGTAGATCTCACCATGTGCCGGGTCATTTCAATCAACTCCACCGAATACTTCACATTCAAAAAGTCGGTCTCACTTTCCCCCTCAAGTCGGAGCACAGGCACTAAGTCGCGCAGTAAAGATGGCCTCCGTCCCAAAGACATTGCTAAGTATTGGTCAATAATCAACGTACCCATAAAACACCGGTTTGAGATCGGGCACGAATTAGGGCCGTGCGGCATATCAAACCCAACATCCAAGCCCACACGTATTCCGATACCCACAAACAACCATGCCTTTGAAATCTGGCCTTTGGAGGCACAATGTAGCCCCAACAACGTATAGCATTGAGATAAGGCTATTGACAGGGATAGAGTGCGCAGCACAAGGTTTTGAAGAACATAGTCGCAGTATGCCCCTGCCTCGTCGTGTGTAAGCAGTTCACAGTTGGCACAAATGGCATAAATCAACTCTTCGCTAAGAAAAGGTCCAGATAAGTTGCGCGCCTCGAGTTCTTGCAATATACGTCTCCGATCAAAAAGTGTATGAAGGGTCCCGTGATATTGCTTCTCGAAATAGCCGCGGACAAGACCCGCCACACACTCGTAGTCCTGCTCGAGCGTGATGACTGGTCTTGTATTCCCATTACTATCAGTTTTGCCCGAAAGCAACGGCTCGGGCTCCTGGGCAGAGCCCCCGCTATAGTAGTAAACATTTCCGGCACCAAAGTACTGATCATTCTCTGAGACAAACTGCTCTTCCGGGTTTGCGCTCTCTACAAGCTCAATATCCTCCTCGACATCGATATCATCTGTTAGCCGGTCAGGTTTCTCAACTTTTTTAGGAAACGAAATACAAAGAGATTCTAGTTTTGCAGCTAGCTCCTCGGGTTCTTCTCGGAGAGAGACCAACTCTGCAAGAGTTCTCTCCAACACATCGTTGTTCGTTTCCAAACTCTTGATATAGCCTATGGAAAACCTTTGAGACCGCCTATCCATAGTATTATAATCGCAGCGAGCTCGCTTCTTCGCACAACTGGAGCAAGGACTGCCTCCATCACATTTGCGCTTGATTTTGCGACAGTTTGAACACGAGCGCTTCTTTTTGTCGGTGGCCAGCATCGAAAGCACGTCAATTGGTGGTGTTTAAGGTATCGGTGGTTTCCAGAAGAACCCGTGAGATTATCGCGCCACTGGATCGTGCGACTAAACGCAGGCACGTGATAAACTAAACGCAGCAGTGTTAAAAATAAAAAAAATAAAAAAAAATAAAAAAAAATAAAAAAAAAAAAAACACTTAATTCTTGTGGCTGCAGTTACAGTAGCTGCATGCATGTGAACTTGAAGTATACTGCGTTCGAGAAAGCACAAGGGTGAAAAGAGAATGAGGCGCTGGCGACGGAAGTAGATTGGCGTATCTCTTATCTTTATAATTATTTTCTTCACTGCGCTTAGTTCGGGGCTATCTCTTAGTCGAAATCTTCATTCCTGTCAAAAATATGATGTGCAAATTAAAAGGGAATTTCCTTCCATTCTCCAAAAGATTGCTCCTTCCGAATTAGGAGCTCGCTTAATTTGTCAAAGAAGCACTGCGCACACGGTGCTTCTGTTCTGAGATAGACCGCTTGCAAAAGAACTTTAACCTTGGGAAAAGCTGTTCATATATTTATACTAATATTCGTATTGCCGTCGAGAGTATCCGTTCTTTGAATTATATAGAGCAAGCTTTCTGGGTCGAGATATAATACTTATAGTCTCTTTTGTCTTCAAATTGAGTATATATTCGACTTTTTCGGCTTTTCTGATCTCTGATAAATTCTCACCCGTATTCAAAATGCTGCAACCCTGTACCTACCCTGAATGTTTGGTTGCGGATTGCTTGGGGCTCACAATGCTGAATAATGCCCCAAGTTTTTTTGGCCACTTTAATATTCTTCGCCCCATGTGTAGTCCACTGTCCATGGCATTTGATCTCATCTTGAGGAGCTCCTACAAATGTGCACCAGAGTCAAAAGCAGGTCGTAATACAGGATAGTCCGTGCCAGAATGGAATCTTAATGCGTTGTACTAACGCATCCTTAAACTCCAGTTCGCTAGTTTTATACTTCGCGTATTCATTAATAGGCCAAAACATCTGGTAATAATTCAAAACCTGGCCAAGCGGCAACATAGTGGAAATAGGCTTGAGTTGGTCACTCACTGATGGTTTTCTCTCAGGAGGTGTGTAGAATTCTGCGGCAAACCAAATCGTGAATTCTTCGTATGTGGTAAACCCTTCTGCTTCGGAAACCAATTTGGCCACTCCCTTGCACAACCTGTTAAATAATCAATACAAATGGTAATGCTCATTTCATCACAAAGTACCTTTCGGTGTATCGGTTCATGTACGCCATGGAATTCATTGCAGCTTTACCCTGTTCTATATCATCTGGAAAAGAACCTCCATCAAAATATAATATGGCGCTGCTGAGACGGCATCACTATAATAAAGCATCGCACAAGATCTCGATATCGTGAACTGAGTTACACCATAAGCATCCAAGATTTAGTGACAGTTCAGTTGACTAAGGACGGTGGGAAATGTAAACCGGTGTTGCTTTATCCGAACGTGACTCGTCTCGCCATGGTTTTCGGTCTCAAATCTTTGATCCTTTCGCCTAACCCCTCTCGCGAATGCAATCGTGGCGTGTCTTCTTCCTGCTTCTTTGCATGATGTCAAATGTCCACGATTTCTTTTTTCAATTTCATCTTTTTTGAAATAAAGTACGTATCATATTGCAGAAGGTAACTGCGGCGAGCTCCTATCCAGAACTTCCCTAGCTCAAAACCTCGTAATATAACCTCGGTGTGAACAAGTGTATACCGTTGTGTGGGAGGATGAGAGAGATATTAGACAGACTGCATCGTTTTTAGTAATACTGTTGTTGTATCCTCCTTTTCATCACAGTTCGTATCCTCACGTATCCTATCTATGTTGCTCCCTTTTTCTCTTTTTCCAAAGATACAGAATTAGTATTGAAGATAGAAATATCCACCCTTTTCTTTCTCTATATATCATATAGAAAGCCTTAAGACACTCCCAGATATGTACCAGGCGCAAACACCAGGTGCTCAAGCTGGGGCTCTCCAATACTGCTTTTTATTTTTTATTCTTTATTTTTTTTTTTTTTTTTTGAAAGAAACATCATTCTTTTACTTGGGCTAATAATTATATCCAGACTTCGACATTTTGCAACCGCCCCGGAAAGTGATGTCAGTCACGTGACCCACGATTTTGTTTTTGAGGATCAGATAATGTCCTACCCCGTCTTCTCATCGAATCCGCGGTAGTTTAGTGGCTAGAATCACCGCTTGTCGCGCGGTGGACCGGGGTTCAATTCCCCGCCGCGGAGCTTCTTTTTGGCTCATGAGCAGCTCACCAGTAGTTTTTTCATGAGAATAAACGTGGACAAATTACAAGCAGTGCAATTCCAAGCAAAATTTCATGATCTCAAATGATGGTTTTGTCCCCATCACTGCTATTTTTTATGCGGTTTTTCACCCTTTGAAAGGCACACAAATCGTTCACCAGGTTCCAGAGCAGTCAATTGGCAGTACCGACTCAGTGTGTGGAGAAGAAGTACTCTTCAATTTCGATACGGTGAAGAACTACATCATTCCGAAACCACAGTTATGCAATAAGCTTGTATCGTTTAAAATCAATGAATTTCGTGTCTTGGGCTACCCAGTGAATATTGAGGGCAGTCATTACTCAAGAAACTCATTCAATTTCAACTTCGGTTTTGTATTGCCGTATAACTCCGACACCACACCATATGAGCTGGCCGTGAGCAGGATGGGTAAGATGTTTCGTGCATTGGAAGAGCAATCACTACTCTTGAGCAAACTTGATAAGGAATATGCATTCTTAAATGGGGATCAAGGTGCTGAATTTGCGAGTCGTGGCCTTGAATATACTCCGGGACACACCAAGATCCGGAAGTTTTCCCTCCGGTCAATTGAGTCACTTATTCACCAATTGTATCAAGACTTGAACAACTACTCGGAGTGTTGCATCCCGATCGATTCGGCAAACAGCGTAGATATCAAGTTATTTCCTAAGCTTCCGCCCCCGGTAAACCTAAAGGCACACCAAGTTCCGATTCTGACAGTCAAGCTAAACCTGCTTATCGATGTGGTGTGGGATCCGACTATGGTGAAAATCTTACCGTTTGTAAATGGGATCAACTCTGTGAAACAGATCAGTGAATTGGCGGAGGCTGATTATCTCCTTACAAAGCAGTGTATCCAGCACTTGATGCATTACCAGTGTATCATTTTGGTGGACATTTTCCAATTCAGCAATATTTATGCCCCAACAAACCGGATTGGAAACTTTCTTAAGACAAATGGTATGGCCGAGGAATGCCAGGCGTATATAATCACTACAAACAACTGGAGTGATCCTACGCCATTCAGCTCCCTCCAGCATACTCCAATCCCTTCTGCGACCCCTGCAAGTCCAAGCAATGCTGGTACTCCTGTAAAAGATGCTTCAGAAATCACTAAGGATATTTTAGGGCGATCACCTGGTGGACGTAAGAATAACTTAAAGCCAGGCTATGGAGAATCTGCAAGTCCTCTAGCACGAGGAGTGCTTACTCCATGGATATCTTCGGGGTTTCCATATAGAAAACTGCAAGTGAACATTCCTTCAAAAGCGACATTGTTCTATCTCTATCGACTGCTCAATCAAGGACAAACTATCAAAGAGTGGTATATTCAGCATCAGAAACTTCTAGCGAATATCGACATCCGGCGCTTCATTAATTTTGGCGTCGTAAGAGGCATCATTTACAGAGTGAACCTGTACCCTATTCTACATTGGGTGACCAAATCATTGGAGGCTAGCGAGGAAAGGCCGGATGAGCTTGAAGAACTCTTAGCACAATTTCAAAGTAATATGAAGTTGAAGGCTGACTCTGAACATGAAAAACCTTCAAGCACCGCAGAAGCTGGTCTTTTGAAAAGCGTGGTGAGGGAAAGCAACTTGAAGATGGGTAAAAAGACTCGAACAGTCAGCTTCAATTACCATGTTGACCGTGTAAAAGACAGTTTTTCTCGCCCAAAGGTCGGTTTCAGGTCTTCTGGGAGTTCAAAAAATTCCCCGGAAATGGACGTGGAGGATGACTCGGCTGCAAATTTAGACCTGGACGTATTCGATAGTGATTCAGACGAGCCTAACAGTGATCATCCTCGTGTGCATAAAGATTCACATGAAAACTTTACTGATGATGATGATGATGATGATGACGATGAAGCAGAGGCAGATGCTGATGAATCTCATGAGAATCAACCCCAGCTGTCCGAGAATAAAGATATTGTGAAGTTGATTAAGCTCGTGAGAGGGTCTCACCATTTCGACTCGATATGTACGGAACTACAAAAACCACGGTCGGAAGTGGAGAAGCTTCTAGATAAGCTTGGTGCGCATTCAGTAATTAACTCGTGAGCTGAGGCGTGCCTTGATAGAGGGATGTACTATGCGTAAAGATAAAGTATGTCTTCATGTTGGAACACAACTACTGTATACTTAAAGCTTTGATGAAGTCAGCTTTTTCTTTTCTTTGAATCTTCTGACTAGGGGACTACGTGTACTGATGATTAGATGCAATATTTATTCCTAAAACTAAGCTGAACTAGTTTTCGAAAGAGCGTCAAGGTAGTAGTCTATTGATCGTGGCCCGCCCCACGTCATACTCCGAGACGTCCGCGAACTCCCGCAGCGCTTTCTGCTATTTTGGAACACACTCCAGTGTCGACTAGCCAAACATAAAACCTATCAAATAGAGCTTCTTTGGTTGTTGAACTGGCATTACATTCTTCAGCCAAAAAAATTTTCGGGTTCCCTTTTCGTAAAGAAATACGCTTTACGTATTTTGGAAGCATTGAAATCCTTTTACTGCTTTCTTCATTTCTTTCGCAATATTTTTATTTCCTGATGAACCTCACGCTAGAAGAACAATTTCTGTCTTTTTATAGGTTCCTTCCCTAACACGAATCATACTAGCAGCAAAATACGGTCGATGCCTCTAAGACTAACTGTCCCAATTATTTCACATAATTGAAAGAAAACTATGAAAAATTAATTATTAGTTGATTTTAACATATCACATCGAATGCAATAGAGCCTGCGTGTCGAATCGCCTTCTCGCACCCATGAAGGACCACCCACAATTTACAATAAGTGTAAAAGCCCCATATGTTGTTCCTAATTTGAAGGTAAGAGGTTACAAGCTAAAAAGATTTTTACAAGCAAAGAATAATAGGAAGTCACGATATGTATCCTGTTCTCTAGTTAAAAACTTAACAGAGACTAGCAATAGACCGCGCCCCAAGGTGCGGGTAACCCCATGCAGCATAGGCGCGGGGTGCTCATGTTTATGCGAGAGCGAGAAACGTAAACAAAACCACCAACTCTTCTTTTGTCCGAAAGATATACCAAAAAAATGTCAGGAAAAGGAAAAGTACATGGTGGCAAGGGCAAGTCTGCCGAAGGCAGCAAGGCTACTAGTTCGCATTCTGCGCGTGCCGGCTTACAATTTCCTGTTGGCAGAATCAAAAGATATTTAAAGAGAAACGCTCAAAGCAAGATCCGAATTGGGTCGAAATCAGCTATCTACTTGACTGCCGTGTTAGAGTACTTGACCGCAGAAGTTTTGGAGTTGGCGGGTAACGCTGCCAAGGACTTAAAGGTCAAGAGAATCACACCAAGACACTTGCAATTGGCCATCAGAGGTGACGAGGAATTGGACAACTTGATCAAGGCCACCATTGCGTACGGTGGTGTTTTGCCGCACATCAACAAGGCGTTGTTGTTGAAGGTCGAGAAGAAAAAGGGTCCAAAATAGCCCAAGTGCTTTCATTTGCGTAGAGTAAGCGTCACATGCGTCCCCGTGACCCGATGTACTATATATATATTTTTTGTATACTAATGTCAAGAATTGATGGAAAATTCATGCAGGGACAGCCAGAGTGGGCTTCAGCTCTTCGGTGACAGGCAGTGTGTCAGTCTTGGCCTCAGGTAGGCTCTCTGCTGCTGGTTTACGATTGGTTTCGGATGCTATTGTGTGAAGAAGCTCCAAGTCGGCCGTGAGTTGATCAACAAGTTGCTTCATTGCCTTGATGTCTTCCTGTAGTTCCGATATATCGTTCTTTGTGTTCCTTTTCTCGGTTTTCGCCTTGACTCTGCTACGATTGCTCTCGTATAGTATCAAGGAACCGGCGACCAGAAATATGAAAAGCTCCAGGAGGAAATTGGCGCCTGATTCAACGGCCTTTTTATCGTTCAAAGGTCGAACTTTGATTTTGTTTTCCCCTAGAAGACGCATTCGGAGTTTGATATCGGTCGAGTGCACAGTCTGAGCCACTTTGATGCATGCATTTTTAAACGCGTCATGCTCCTTTGCCTGTGCTTTCAACGTCGTAGCAACTGGCTTTGCGATCGTTCGGAGTAGAAGAGACGTAAGCTTGAGGGCAATTCCACTCATACTGAAGAAATGTGAAAGATGTGCCTTCCCTAGTTTTCAAACGAAAGAATCGCTAATAATCGAGTGATGAGAAGGCAGATGTACAGTTGCCAGCCCAGAGTCAAATGAGTCAAATGGCGTCTTTCGATGAACCGGAGGCTCAAGTTCGAATTTTCTCAATCAATGGAATCACCGGTACAGGTGTGTGAGGCACGATTACGATTCCTTTAATCTCGAGCTAATAAGTGTTGCACTATGGGCTTTTGATATCGGCGAATGCGGGCGAGCCGAGCCTGGTACGGCAAGCCGCATGGGGCACATGACCGCTTCGCGTGGACCCAATCGTCCCGAATTTAATGTTCTAGAAGAAGTATACTGGACAGAGAATACAAAAGCGAGCACAACAGACAGAGATATTTGGGTCCGAGGACCTTATTAAAAAGTCAATTTTATTTTCCCCTCTTTTTTCTCCCGTTTCTTGAAAGTCATGCCCTGCGCTCGATTTTGGTCATTCGATTCTCTCATTTCCGGCTGGCAGGACGGCATGTAGTGGACGGCAAAATATTTGCAGCAAGCGCGTCCATATTTAAGAGACACTTCGATAGTATATGTTCATGCTCTAGCTGGTGATGCTCTCAAGACAAAAATGCCTCTTTCTTTTTTCTTTCTTTTTGTCCTCAGAGCTGTTCTCATTGGTAAGCATTGAACCCTTACTTTAGGTCATATAATAGCTTCAAAGAAGGATTAGCGAGTTATGAAAGATAACAAGCCGGTGCGAACTGGTGATTTGAGTGGGCAACTCACAACTATCGAGAATGGCCCCACTTTTCGCTTCCATAGTATGTTGCTTACAACATATGGAGGTACAACCTCGACAAATGTATTCGCCTAGAAGAAATATCCTAAATTATCTCTAAAGAACTTTTTTGAAGGTCTACGTCTTTAGTATCTACATTGTTTTGTGGCTCTTTATTAATGGTATTACTCCCAGTGGGTGCAAATTAAGGGATAGTAAACCGATCACGGGAACAAACCGTTCATCTGCTCAAAGTGAATTAGAACAATGAAAACATATCAACGCCTTCCCTCAATAAGTAAAAGAATTCCTCGTCCACGTACAGGCTCGGAACCCCCGGAACAAACATAATTCAAGATCCGGGAATACCATGGAAAGGGGCCACAATTCCCAGAGTCTTCGGCGTATATCCTCGTCTTCCCTGGTGACTGCAGATGAGATACCCCGGCTAAATGGAAATTACAGCTATTGTTCCTCTCTGCCGGATACTCAGCCACCTCGCGGTCCAAGGTGCATCCTATCATTACTATACTTACTGAGACAGTTGGCGAAACAGTGGGGGCCCGTATCGAGTGCCATACAATTTATGGTTCACAGGAAGCCCTGAACAACAAACCTAAATGAGCCCAAAGGCGTTTGCTTGTTGCTGACCTTTGCTGCCTCACTTCAAATACATTGGTTAATTGAGGCGCCCGGAGAGAAAAGTGCCGCATACACGAAAGGCAAATTGCAATTGATAAATCTTTATCTTTCTTTGGTACGTTACAATCTCTGTTCCAAGTACGAGATTAGCATCGGCTAGAGGGTGAGCGTAGATTGCATGAAAAGGGCCTCGAGAACAATATGTGTACCTTTGAGATATGAAACGGCGCGGCAAATGTTGGGTTGTACCGGCCCTGCGCTGGAATTGAGTGTCCGGATGTGAAGCTCGATCGATTCCCCTTCGCAAAACAATGCGGCATTCCATCCGCCGCCACTTCCTCAGATCCGATGTGGAATCTTACATGTCTGTTTTACTCGGGGACAATGTGCCTTTTAGCTTAAGAAGAGAAGCTGCCGGCCACTGTGTTCCAGTCTCTCTCCGGCCCGCTTTGTTTGACGAATTTGCACCTTTTTTTTCCCCGCTCCACAGTTTCTCGGCACTGCTCGACCTGCCTTCTTGCATCGGGGCCCAACTCCGTGGACCTAGCTTTTCCCTTCTTGGCCATAAGCCGCGCGAATGGTTCGTGCAGGCTGCATAATTGTGGGGGACAGTCGAAACGGCTTGGACTTGTGGGGCATCCACCCAAATTGCACTTTTGCAGTTATATAAAGCACCCGATGACTTGTATTGAAGCATCGACTTTTTGCTTTGCTTCAACTACCCGATCAGTCATTGTTTAGCTTGAGAAGACTGAAGCTCTAACTGCCATTACAAATATCTGAAACCTAAGCTCATCATGCCGGAGTCGTTGGCGATGGACCACGAAAAGGCGTCTCTGCCACCAAAGGGATTCTTTGAGAGATCCCGCTCCACCCCAAATTTGGAGTCCATGGATGAGTACAAGCGTATGTACAAGCAGTCAATCGAAGACCCCGCTAAGTTTTTTGGCGACCAAGCGAAAGAACTTTTGACGTGGGACCGTCCATTCGATATTGCACGTTATCCAGCGGACCCAAAGAACGATTTCAAAAATGGAGATTTGCCTGCCTGGTTTGTCGGTGGCGAGTTGAACGCGTCTTACAATGCAGTGGACCGCTGGGCTTTCAAAACCCCAGAGAAAGCCGCCATCATTTATGAGGGCGATGAGCCAAACACTGGAAGAATCATCACGTATGCTGAGTTGCTCAAAGACGTTTGTAAATTAGCACAGGTCTTGACCAAGTTGGGCGTGAAGAAAGGCGACACTGTGGCGGTGTACTTGCCAATGATTCCTGAGGCCTTGGTGACTTTATTGGCCATTGCACGTATTGGTGCGGTGCACTCAGTTGTGTTTGCTGGTTTCTCTTCCACGTCCTTGAAAGATCGTATTCTTGATGCAGACTCGAGGATTGTGATCACTGCCGATGAGTCAAAGAGAGGAGGGAAGACCATTGAGACGAAGAAAATCGTTGACGAGGCTTTGAAGGATTTGACCCTCGTCAGAAACGTTCTTGTCTTTCAGAGAACATCTAACCCGCACGTTCCATTCAACAAGGGAAGAGACTTATGGTGGAATGAGGAATTGGCCAAATACGGCAACTACTTTCCACCAACACCAACTAACGCCGAGGACCCCTTGTTTTTGTTGTACACTTCTGGTTCGACAGGCAAACCAAAGGGCGTTCAACATAATGTTGCTGGGTACTTGCTCGGTGCTATGATGACCACAAAATACACTTTCGACGTTCACCAAGAGGACATCCTTTTCACTGCCGGTGATATTGGATGGATCACGGGTCACACATATGTCGTTTATGGGCCTCTTCTTAATGGTGCAACCACCGTTGTCTTTGAAGGCACTCCCGCCTACCCAACATACTCGCGTTACTGGGAGATTGTCGACCGTTACAAGGTCAACCAGTTTTATGTTGCACCCACCGCATTGCGTCTTTTGAAACGAGCCGGGACCTCGTTCATCAGTGATTTTAAATTGGACTCTTTGCGCGTGCTTGGGTCAGTTGGAGAACCGATTGCAGCAGAGGTGTGGCATTGGTACAATGACAACATTGGCCGAGGAAAGGCCCACTTGGTTGACACGTATTGGCAAACGGAGTCCGGGTCCCATTTATTGACTCCAATTGCTGGCGTGACTCCAACCAAGCCTGGCTCTGCATCTTTACCTTTCTTTGGAATCGACGCCCACATTTTGGATCCAGTAAATGGCGAAGAATTGACTGAGAATGGCGTTGAGGGTGTGTTGGCCATCAAAAACTCGTGGCCTTCAATCACTCGGGGTATCTTCAATGATTATAGTCGGTTCATTGATACGTATCTCGGAGCGTATCAGGGTTACTATTTCAGTGGCGATGGTGCTGCTCGAGACAAGGATGGTTTCTTCTGGATATTGGGTCGTGTTGATGATGTTGTGAATGTTTCTGGGCACCGTCTTTCGACGGCAGAAATTGAAGCTGCTTTGATTGAGCACGAAATGGTCGGCGAAAGTGCCGTGGTTGGGTTTGCGGATGATTTGACTGGACTGGCAGTGGCTGCATACGTATCCTTGAAATCTACCTTCAAGGCAGATGATACCGCCAAGCTTGATGCGATCAAGAAGGAGTTGGTGCTCACCGTGAGAAAGGAAATTGGTCCATTTGCTGCGCCCAAGTTGATTTTGCTCGTGGAAGACTTGCCAAAAACGAGGTCTGGAAAGATTATGAGAAGAATTTTGCGTAAGGTATTGGCTGCAGAGGAGGACCAATTGGGGGATATTTCAACCTTGTCGAACCCTGGCGTGGTGCAGCAGATCATTGACGTTGTCAAGGCTTCCAGGAAGTAATTGTCTTTTGCGAGACAAATGAACGTTATTCAAGGGTTTTTAGTGCAAATGTTATTACTTAGGCTTGGCTCCTTTGTGCTTCCCAGTTAATAATGCTGTTGTATAGGGATGAAGCCGTAGGCAGTGGAGCCACAACATGAGGCTTTATACCCTTGGAAAGTAAGTATTCTTCTGTGGTGGGCCCAATACTGGCTATGCGAGCGCCCGCAGGCCATTTATTAGCCATATGACTGACAATTTCCTCAGTTCCCTGAGGGCTGAAGAACACCACCCAATCCACAGCCTTTTGACAACATGTATGGTAGTCGTCAACTATACTTTTCTTTGGCTCAGTCTTATAAATAACAACCTCTTTCACGCGAACTCCGTTTTCTTTAAGTTTCACTGGAATGATATCCTTTCGAATAGTGCCCGTGAAAAAAACAATGCTGCTATCAAATGCCTTTTCTTTTTCTGTGTCAGTATTCGCCCGCTCCTCCAATATTAAATCAGCAAGCTTTGACCCATTTCCTGACTCACGCCCCCCTCTTACATCTACAAAGCCCTTCTCTTGCAATATCTGTTCAGTTGCAGGTCCCACAGTGTATCCGCATTTACATCTAATCAATGCTGCCTTCGCGGGGTCTTCTGCCGATATAAGATCAAGACATTCGTGAAGAACTTCCACGGCTCTTTGCGAGGTAATTATAAACTTTCTCGTGTTTTCGAGAAATTCCTGAGATGTGAGATACGCTACCGTACTGGAAAGGTCAATCGGTGCATGGTCTAATAATGGTATAAACTCCGGCTGGTGGCCTGCACAGGTGAAGATCTCCTTGTACGGATCAAGTGGTGTGGTTTTGTTCTTTAGTAAAAGAAGTCGAAGGCTGGACATGCGTTGATTTTATGAGAGATTGTTATGTGGTGGATCTTGTTTTTATTCGTAAGGTGGAAATTTGCGTGCGTTCGCTGATGCAGTTGAAGTCTTCGCGTAAGCAGAATACCGTACGCGCGATAGGTCAGATCTAGGTCGTCTTGATGAAAACGTCGCACCGTCAATTTCAGAGATCCACTACGTCGATAAATCTTCAGATGATTTTTTCTTTCACTAAGGATACTATTATTTGATGCTTGGACTCGAAGATAATTAGGCTGGTTGTTGAATATTGCTCTTCGTAAACACCTGTGATAGCCTTTCATTTCCCACAACGATATTCCCGATAGCATTGCGTCCCACCTCTTTGCACTTCTCGATCAACTCAACCTTATACCCTGTAATGGACAGGTATGTGAAAAGACCAATAATCATGATCAATACAGGTAGCCAGAAGAATAACAACATCTTATCGTTCCTGAGCGCCTTGCGCGGGTGGTTGATGTATGAGATCACCAAGTCGTCTGAGGAATCAGAGGCAACTTCTACTTCTTCTTGTTGCGTAGCAGAGACAGACTCAAAAGTTGTCAGCGAGCTAGCATCGTCCACCGCATTAAGCTGTCTTTCCAATTGCGTCTTGGGTCTCATGAACCCATTGTTGAAGGGGAAGAGATCGTCGTATGAAGGGAGCGGCGTCTCGTTGTCATCTGCAAATACGGCGGTTTTCATCATCTGCCAAAGGCCCGGCTTCACGGTAGCTTCGGTTAGACGTTTCTTGACTGGCCCTATTCTTTGAGACTCTGCGTCCGAGTCTCCACTCTCTTCACCTGCAGAATAATCATCACAGTAGTCTTCTTCTTTCACTTCTCTCGTCCAGGAAGTGTTTGGTTTTATTTCCTCTCGGTCAATCTCGTCTTCGGACTCTAGCTCCGAGTCCGCAAAGTCTGAGGAATCACTTCCGTAATGGTCACTTTGCTTGGTCTTCCTGTATCTTGTTTTCCCACTCATATCACTTCTCGACACCCCGGAGTTTTTCGAAGTAGCATTGTTCACAGAGGCACTATCACAAACCATTCGAGACACATGCCTGCCATAGTTCATCATATAAATCGAGTTCAATGAATCGACACTGTTGGAGCGACCGATCGCATCAGAACCCGATTCTGAGCTCGACCCAGTGGTACTGTAAGTATCCTCAATTGCGACCCAATTACTTTCTTCAAGCTTACTGAACACATCCAAGACATTGAGATCTGAGTAATCTTTGAGAGTCTTATCGTTGGACAATTTGAGATTCCAATTTGATTTGCAATTAATAAAGACATTGATCAAGTCTCTGAATCCACACATTGACGCAAAGAACAAAGGAGTAAGACCTTGATTATCTTGAATATCAATTTTGCACCCATGTGTTATCAAGAAGTATACCAATTTGGAGTAGTTTCGCAAGGTAGCAAGGTGAAGAAGTGATTGGCCTTGGCTATTGCACAACTGCCAGTTTGGAATGATAATGGGACAGTTCGGGAGATCCACCAAAGCAAGAAAGTGAATGAGAATATCTTCAGTCGACAAGTCGGATCTGGAGAGTTTCTCAACCGCCTTGTGCGCGTTATCATACCACTCCATACTTTCTTGTTTGATTTCAGAAGTATTATTCTGCGGTGTTATACCCTTGGCACCACTTTCTGTTGAATCGGAACCAACAATTCTTTTCGCGATGTTCTTTGCATCCTCTAATTTACCATTCATCTTTAACCCAACAATCTGCAACGCTAGTTCGATTAACTGTCGATCTGTATCATCTGTATACGTGAAGATCAGTTGTTGATTGCCAATCATCATGTGATCATGATCCTCAAAGCTCACCAATACTTGCCCTGGTTGAGCGGCCGGTGGCAAATAAGTAACTATAGTACTCTCAGACCAACAATGGGTAGCCAAAGCAGTTTTCGAGCCAAACTTGACAGTAAGTCCAGGGCGAAAGTTGAAGCCCAAAAGAGTCACCTCTATACCACCCCTGATTGGCCCTTGAGCAGGAATGATTTTTTGGATCGCAGGTTGTTGCTCAGATTGTGGCATCTGCAGAAGTTGCTGCAGCAGTCTTTGCCGAAGTAATGGAACACTTGGTGGTAAAGTTTGAGCCAGAAAAAGACCTCCAAAATTGTTGAGAGCAGAATTCTTTCCGTTCAAATTGTGGATTGAAGCATTAGTATCACTATTGCTTAAAGGAGAGAAACCGCTGCCATTGAACATTGGATTGGTTGAAGAATTGTACGAATCATCAAAAGATAACTTTTTTCTCTTGAGGCCTCTGGAAGAAAAGTTTCCATCATTGTTCGTATCTGTATGCCCCAAGGCTTCCGATGTAGAGTCATCAATAGAGTTGGGCGAAAGAGGGTGCAATTTGTCTAAATCATTGCTTCCATCAGACCCACGAGCAATATGAGAGGAGATGCTGTGTGTAACAGATCCCTCCTTCATTGTTGATGCCGAAGTTTTCTTGCGGTCCATTATCATGATTGGATTTGAGAGATGCTTCGCCACGGTTTTGTTCTCGAAATCACGCACAACGAAAAGCAACTTGAACCCTTCTTGTTCTTTATGATGTCTGCAGTAACATATAATTCTTGCCGAAAAGTCTAACGCTTTTGAGTGATCATTAGCCAAGCCAGTTGGAGGAGGAAAGCTTATTATCTCTTTGCAATTGAAAAAGATCGCCTTCTTGATCATTTTCTCATCCGTCCAAATATTTTGATAGCTTTTGGATGGCCCGTGTATTGTTGAGGTGGGCGAATCAGCATTCGACTCAGAAGTTCCAGTTTTCGATCTCAGAGCTCTCTTTTGTTCTCTTTTAATGCATCTTGTGCAAATGTTACAGGATTTCCTTAAATCCGAAGTCATGACATATGTTTCCACGAAAAGCATATTTTTCCGAAGAAGCTCAGGCAAGCTTTCAACAGGATCTTGCAAGCAGAATTTGCTTTTGGATATTAAGTCTTGCGATATGTGGAGAAAAGTCTCCTTTGGCGAAGGGCTCATCATAAACCTCAACTTGATTTGCGTTTCGACACGTGATGAAGACGGAAGGTTTAAAACATCGAGCTGATAGGGAAGCTTCGACATGGCATCAGCGGAAAAGTCTAGATCAGATGGATCGAGAACATCGATGGTTGGCGGACAAGGATTCATCAGCGAGTTTCCAAATTTGACTTTAGCGTACTCCTTTCTGATAATATCATGATCATCAAGAGAACGTGCTTTGTATGGGTATTGCGTTTCCACTACCGAATGTGTAGGGCTTACATTCAGACTGTAGGAATTATTGGCACGTGGACTCATGTACATGAAGTTGGTGTCATCATTTTTCATACTTGCATTTGCCGAGCTGAATCCCATTTCTGCATCATCTAAAATGCTTGCATGGGTGGTGTCAAGCTTTTCGAAAACATGGGAGTGGAAGTTTTCGAGAGGATCCTCGTGAAAGTTCTGACCCAGACTCACTGGGGTATTTGCATTCAAAGAGTCAAAAACACGCTGGTCTAGAAACTCGTTTAAAATGTCTTGATCCTCGTAGTCTCTGTCTAGTAGATTAGATGGCTCCATTGGCATGTTTTCTTCGGTTAGTGCCATCATAAAGGGGCGTGGGAGAAGGACAGCTGTTTGCACGAACCAGGTCAGAGGGCAGGTGGAAGAATACTTCTTAAAGTATGTTTTTAAATATGCCCTGAAAAATTGTGGAAAGGGCTGCCGCAGGTTAACTTAAAGAAAGAAGAAAATTCCGTCCAATACTCGTTTCGGTTTTCGTTCTCGTTTCGTTTTCTTTTTCTTTTTCTTTTTCTTGTTTCTCCTTGAACTTGTCGCACTTTTTTCTTGTTTGACTGCAGAGTCACGTACACACGGTTTTGGCGGGTGTCACGGTCAACGAAGCGGAGGGTGCACCAAATCGGACCACTGAGTTAATATTCAACAGGTGCAGGAAAGTACCAATACACCCTTGGTTGCAATGAAGATTTGGTAGGGGCCGAAGTTTTCCAGAGAAGTACTATCGAGGTTTATTTATTTCTTCAGAGACAAGATCCTGAAACGTCATCGACCAAGATAAGAAACCTTAACCTATATGCCACTGCAGGCGCAAGCACTACACTGCTAACCTTAAGTTGCACTGTGTAGTTTCACGATCAAGACGAGAAAGTGGTGTGGAAAGTTCCCTGGATATTAAACTTTTGCTATGTTTACGTTTAAACCACAATATGAATGTTTTCAAAAATTAAAGTCCTTTTGATAAGCTTTCTGTCTCAGGTGAAATTGTAGGAGCTTTAAATATAAATATTGAAAAGGGGCTCGCTTGGACCAAAGGGACTTCAATACAATTCGGGGCGCGACGTCCAGCTATTTAGTAAGGGCGTGCACGTTTACGGAGCCAGACGGGAAGGAGAACGGCAACTGGAAGGCAGAAAAGATATCAATGGGCGCGCCTTTCTTATTGGGAACTACTATTCATTGGTAATCTACGTATGAGCGCTGAAACAGCAAGAATGCATCCTCTAATCTCCAAGCTGAGCTTGTGTAAGACACACATCCAAAAAGGGGCAGGGGTTGACCCCCACTTAATTATTTGCTTCACGAACTGCGGGACTGCGAAATTGTTGGGTGCGATGTTGGGGTGAGTGAGCTTTACTGGCGGAGCCGGACTTTGGAGGCTCGTGGCTCGTGGAGGCTCGTGGAGGCTCGTGGAACTCGCACCAGCCGAGTCACGTGATAGGCACTACAGTGGCCACATCACGTGAGGCCCAATATCGTTCTTCTTCTCTCTCTCGTTTTTTTTTCTCTCTCGGTTACAGTCACCTCCGACCGAGCCACGTGACCTACGACGCGCAACAGTCGTGCGGCGAAAACCATGATACTCACGTCATGCGAATAGCTGAGTTTTCAAAGCTTCAAACTATCCAATGCCTCGGAACACTCTTTACGTTACCGGCTTCACCAATGAAACTAAGGCCGCAGAACTAGCTCCCGAATTCGAAAAGTACGTCCCCTATCCATCATCAACATGATACTTAATCCACATCCCCACACTGCACGGTGTCGTCCGTTCTATTGTCACCTACCCCATGGCCTCAGTTTTCACACCCAGACCCAAAGGCATACACGCGGCCACCGTTTCCCTCTGATTTCTCACTTATATGCACCGAGCTTTGCCCACTAACCAATCACAGATACGGCGACCTTGTGAGGTTGGATATCCCACCACCTAAGACCGAAGAAAGCCAAAAGTTTGCTTTTGTCGAGTACTTGAACACCGAGGGCTGCGAGAAGGCACTTGAGCTAAATGGTAAGGTTCTTTCGTTTTCCAAAGAAGAAGGGCTCACTGTTCAGCTAGCTCGTTCCGACCGCCGCTCTAGAAGAGGATTTAGAGACGGTTCTGGGGGAAGAGGTGGATTCCTGAGAGGGGGTGGATATGGAGACCGCAACGGCCGCAACGGCTACGATTATCCGGGATCTTACCCTCCTCCTAGAGCAGGCAGAGGCGGGTATGGCTATCAGAATTATGGATACGAAAGAGGTCCCCATGGAGGTGGTTATGGCGGTGGTTATAGGGGCGGCTATGGGGGCGGCTATGGGGGTGGTCCCGGCTCCTATCCCTCCCGCGAAGGCCGTGGTGGCTACGGCGGCTACGGAGGTCGTGGTGCTGGCTACGCCAGTCAAGATCCGGTCTATGGCGGGCGTGATGCATCGTATGGTCTGGGATATGGTGGCAACGGCGGAAGTTATAATGTTGCACCTTATACCAGGGAATCATACGCTTATCGCGGTCACGATGAATATAGAGGAGCTGCGCCCAGTGAACGTGACAGATACGTTGGTTCTAGGCGAACCACTGACCGTGATTATGGAAGCGGAGATAGAAATCCACGCGAAGGTGCTCGCGAGGCTAGGGAAGGTGTAGATGATCGAGACGCGCCTTCTGGAGAGAAAGAGTATGGAAGAGGACGTTATTCGAGATCCAACTCTCCAAAGAGGGAAAGGTCGAGGTCTCGCTCACCAAGCCGATAAATATAGGCAGAAGCGCCTGGTGGGTAGTGCATTGAAATGTGAATAAATGAATGTCATCGTCAGCATTTCCCGTGTTGCACAAGAAAAATAGAAACCCCAATCACCTTCGTTTCTAAAGTAGACAAAGCGTTATAAATATTTCTTATCTGTGATATAAATGGTCTTGAAAAGCTAACGTGACTACTGCACCCCTACTCTGTCGACATCTCACAACAGTCCTTTTTTTTTTTTTTTTTTTTCTTTAGTCATGTATTGGTACTATATATAGGTACACAATCGCGAGACATATGTGTCTGGGAAGGGCATTGCCCCCAAAACCCAGGCATCGTGGGGGTTTGTGGTACTAGTGCGACTAGGGGCCTATCAGCTTCCTAGCCTGGCTCAAGGATGGTTCAGTTGGTTTTGTAGTGGATAGTTCTGTGTCCTTACATAACTGCGATCTTATTGGCCTTGCTTTATGCACCACCCGTTGGGCAGACCATACTTCCTCCGCTTAACGTAATTGTGGTGAGATTCTGGAGACATTGCGATGGCTTGAATGCTTGACTGTAGTCCGAATGTTGGTTTCTCGCAAGGCCAAAAACACAGTGCACAACACAAGACTATCAACGTCGACTGATAGAGTCAGGGAGACATCAGAGTGCTCCAACTCCGTTGGATTTTGATACACTTCAATCTTTCCAACTTCGGAATATTTTCTCGGGAGTATAGATGTGCTTTTTAAATACGCACAAGCGTCAGTAAACCGGCCGAACGGCGGTAGTTTTGCCGGAACGTAGCAGCGATAAAACGTGGCACTATTCCCTCGTAGGTTCTGCAACAAGATTGGGTTGTTTGGATTTGGTACGGGATTTTGAAGATCCTCTACTTCAATCGAGGAGCTGTGGTCTTCAATATTGGTTTCATCTCTCGATGATTTAGGCCTCTTTCTTCGACCAGAAATACCTTGTTCTTCTGTCTTTTTATCTATGAGACCATCCATGAGAGACGGTTGATCCTTATCAAGAACATGAAGTTTCAGCTCAGGATTGTATTGTGTGAGATAGGCCATTGTAATGGACGTTCCAAACACTCTGAAGCGTGTACTTTTATAATTGAAGTCAGTGAATGGGCGATATGTATTTTGAAAAGCAATCACTTTGAATGGTGCTTCACCTTCTGGCTGGAATTCGAAAATGTACCGCTTATAGTGCTGAGAGGTTTTTAAGTGTACGGTGCAGAAATCGTACGTCTCGAAATCCTCATTGTCACCTGATTGTGACTCTAGTGGAGGTTTTGGCTTCTCAAAGTATTTGCGAAAAACCATATAGGGTGTTTTCCGCCGGAACCTCGACATATATGGGACCACAACTTTGAAGATAGGTAAGCCATGGCCCCTTAACTTGTAATCTGGGGGTACTATGTGAACCCGCGAATCGATCTTGCTTCTTTGAAAAGCAACATTCGCTACAGGTGAAGACTTTGTACCTTTTGATGCCAAAGGATCGATTTTCCGACGAGACTGGTTCAGATCAGTTTCTCTTGTACTTGAGCCGTCTTCTCGTGTATCTGGGTATGTGCAACCCACATTTTGGGAAGAAAGGTCTAGCCTTTCTCGATCACGGCCTTCTTCCGGGAAGCTTCCATTCATCTGTGGACTTTGTGGGATCGGATTCGGTGTCAAATTCTTATGGGTCGTTGCAGAAATGTTATCACTGACTGCGTCCTTTGTTGTATCGACTCGCCGTACTTTGTCGTTCTCATCATAAAGCACTATGGAGTTTTTACGAATTTTGCGGCTATTCGATCGAAGATGTTTAAACATTTCAAAAGATTCCATGTTTGGAAACACGAAAGTAGTGTTTTTTATGAGTTCCGAGGCTATGATCAATGACCGTCGGTAGTTGTATTGGGAAGTGTCTCGGTGCATTATTGGAGGTAGCCCGTCCTCAGTATAGATGGTCCTATCATCATCCGAGAATTCCACTGTCTCTTCTTCTTGAGAAGGTGCCATATATTGTTCAGCCCGCTGTCTCCTCAAGAGAAATGGAATATATGATGTGAAGTTCTCCTGATACGTGTTTTGTAATTGAGTGCTCGCGTCACGTGAATTTGTCAATGTTTCAACTTCTGATAATGCTAAAGACCGTAGCGATACAGTATCGGAATCAGCGATGGACACATTGATGGGTTCCGACTCATCCATCAGAGGAGCCTGCTGATTTGTATTCGTGCTTCTTTCAGAGCTTTCGCAGTGTGATTGTAGCTCTGCCTCCGACACTCCTCTTGTCGTGTGATAAGTTTCTGATCTGCGTCTGAAGAGCTTCTTCATGATGGCTCATTAGAAATGGAAGAAGAACGAAATTGCGCGTAAATAATACTCAAGCTAAATGGGTTAAAGTGGTCTTGGTATCTCCGAGGTAATCACTGAGCGCTCTGTGAGAGGCAGTGTGGAGTCGCTTATAGTTTATCTCGTTCTTAAAAATCTTAGGTGTAGCTTGAGTTTTCTGTTTTTTGTACTTCGGACCTCCTATTAGTCCATGATCTATTCCGTGTCCTTCAACAGTCGCCCGAAACGGACCTCCTCATTGATTGGGAGTGCAGGCAAACTATCGATAGGCGATAGTCAACGACGTGCGGCTCACACCCAAACACTGCAGAGGTGCGGCGAAGCCTCACTTGGTGAGACTCGCGGAAAGGAACAGGTTTGTTCTCAGTCAAGGAATGATCGAGCAAAGTCGGCCAATTGTTACAATTTAACATATAATCTTTATTTAGATGGGCTTATTCTTTATATTGACCCAGCTGCTATCAGTATTTCAAAGCGTTTCTAGAATATCTGTCAGGCTCTATTTGCATTGAATGCTATCAGAGTCATTATCGCATGCACCAGGTACTGTAGTCCGTATGTCCTGGAATTAGATAAATGTGGAAATCGGGATACCAAATTCAGACAAATCAGCAGGCTCTTCTAGTCTAAAATATTTTCAGATTAGATGCGAAACACTCCTTAGACCCTTGATATCCTCGTGCCTCAATGTGGTTCGGATGCCTGTTTCTCGTAAGGCCAAAAATATTGTAGTCAATACAAGACTATCTATATTACCGGAAAGATAAAAGGTAGACTCAAATGGATTAGATTCAGACGATGCCTGATAAAGTCCAACTTTTCCCACTTCACTGTGCCTCTTCGTGAAAAGACCTTTTCCTTTATTATAAGCCGAAGAATCGACAAACTTGCCAAAAGGAGGCAAATCCTGAGGCACATAATCTCTGAAAAAGGATGAAAACTCGTCTTCAACGATCAGTTTGATAATGGGATGCTCAGGAGATGGGATAGGATTTTCAAGTCTTGGCCCTCCCGGCGATTCGTCGCCCTTGTTTTTCCGTTTTGAAAATATTGACTCGCACCTCTTCTCGACTAGACCTTCGGCAAAAGAGGGTTGGTCGTTGTCAAGAATGAAAAGTTTTAACTCTGGGTTATAGTTGGTGGGGTATGATACTGATCTAGATGTGCCAAGCACTCTAAACCGTGTGTCCCTATATGTGAAATCGGTGTGCGGAGTGAAGTTGTTCTGAAATGCCAACACCTCGAATGAGGGACCTTCCGGTGGCTGGAAAAAGAAAGTATACCTTCTAAAGTAGTAGAAGTTTTTCAAGTGGACCGTGCAAAAGTCATATTCAGCTGTCTTCGGGTTCGAAGCAAACTGTGAACTTTCAGCAAACTTGCGGAATATCATGTAGGGTGCCTTTGGGCGAAACTCAGACAAATACGGTACCACAATCTTCATGAGAGGCTTAGTATGTATATTTTCCCTTCCGCTTTTTAATTTTGAGCGGCTCGTATTAATAGTCTGCTCTCTATGTTCGACACCCTCGCGCGAAGACGAATTGGAAAATACATACATTGTGTTTCGAATGACCTCAGAGCGTACCACCAATGTTTCCAACGACTTGTACGAGTCCAAAGAGCGCTCCATGATCGCGTATCTCTCGGGGTCAGAAAATATAGTTATATTATCATCTTCCATATTCAGGGTCGCATTTATCGGATCAAGGGCTATAGCGTGCTGGCAGCAAACATTGTTTGTCATTTGCCTCTTCCTCAATCGTGGTAGATATGAGTCGGTATATTCCCGGTAAGTCGGGAATGTTCCATCTTGCATTGGAGGAAGGATTGTTTCGCCATCCGAGAGAGCAAACGAATTTACCGATGAAGTTGTCTCGGTCATGTTTTGCGTGTAGCTAGACCGCCTGCTCATGTCAGAAAACTCAGCTGATTGCGCTGTGTTGAACACTCCCTCCAGCTCTTTGGAACTCGATTGGTCGAGAAATGGGCTAGTCGAACCTTGTAAAGATTCTGACAGTAAAGATTCACTCATAATCAGACTGAAAAAAATTGAATGAGTAGAATTCTTGGTGGCTAAATGATTATGCCCGTGAGCCTGTTGAAAGCCAGTGGTCCATTTATATACCCCCTTGAGCATGTGGACCGACAACCCCGAAAGGAGTCGCCCACAAAATAAAACAATACCTCTGACCAGAGGCTGTAGCAGTAGTTCTCTGTGCTGCTGCAAATCCGCCATATTGCTCATGCATCCTCGTAATTATACGTGCTTGGTATACACTCCAGTGGCCCCGGTAACAAGACGTTATCTATGAGCTGGAAAATTAAACATTTATAAATGGAGTTTGATTAACCAAACTCTGCCGATTCCCTTTTCCTCTTCGGTTGCTTTCTATACTGCAATGACTGTCGACCATAGTTCACTTGAGTAGCTGACCCACGCCTGAATCCGCTCCATTAGAACCCATCAATGCACACCAGTGCAAGACCACACAATTGATGAGAACTCATTTCGGGCTACCCCGAAAAAGGCTTAGAATATTTGCCACCGAAGTCGCAACTTAAAGAAAAACAAACGCCCGAGTTCCATAGCATCACACGCGGCACATTCCGGAAGTCGCCCTGTTATCCACTCATTTCGGTAAAGTCCAAGTTTTGTAAGAAAGATGAACCCTGAGAAAAACTGAGTACTTCACTGATTCATAATCTTGGATAATTAAAGTCGAAACTCCTCGAGAATTTCAGGGCCGTGTGACACTGATTTTCAAAGAAGAATCTGCGAGTCGGCTTCGAATAAGCTTTTCCAAACAGATCGAGACTCATGCTTGTACGATTCCGCACACTCATGGGAAATTACGCATGAGGCCAGGCCCAGCCGCACGTTATTTTAGCTATTGCAAGATGTGAGACCTAAAGACTGGAATCCTCCCGTACCTTTATCAATGCAAGGAAGTGGGGATCTCAAACCAAGAGCTTTGTTGCACGGATAAACTTATGAATACGCTCCTCGACGCTCCAGATGTCAAAATGCAAGAGAGCCAAGAGAAGGGGCTGACGATGAATTTCAATTCTACTTTGTGAAACGTCAGTTTAGTGCCCCAAGTTACTCATTCTCGCAAATGAACGGACCAAGGTGAAAGGGGCTTAAAAATTTTGCCACCATTTTAGTGGGGTAATGCAATCGCGGATCAAATGGAGATGACGTAGTACCCACTTCGGTTGCCTCGGACTTCATTATAACCTTGAAGTCAGAAAAAAAAAAAAAAAAAGAATGAGAAATTTAGGCTCGCTTTCCCACAGTCCCCTTGCAACTGAATATTGAACCTAGATCCCTTCCTCAATGGGACTTTGTTATAGGAAGATCTAATTAGGTCTCGAGCATGCTCTCTGATAACCGTCCCAACTATCCAGATGAAGATCAATATCCCAGAATAGAGTTCGATTCAAATGTTTCTATAGTTGAGGCAAGTCACCAATGAAGGACTTTGGTGCGTTCTAATAGCTTTCGCTAATTTAACAACTGTTGAAAGCAATGTCGGCAAAGGCGTTAAGCCTCGTCCATCATTTCCCTAATAGCCCGATGGACCATATCCTCTGCATTTCCTGAACTGCCTAATTTGACTCAGTTTTCCAAGCATTTTATCATCTTGGCAAAATGTTCTTCACTCTGGGGCCTGATCTGGTTTACAACTTTACGGGTTGCCGAAGGCGACTGAAGATCATCATCCGATTCTGACTCACGTCCTCCATTCTCCGTGAATAATTAAAACTAAAATTGTATCTGTCAAGCTTGTTTTTTAGGAGCACCTAAGTATGGTTGACTCAGAACTATGACCAATATTCATCGAAAGGAAAGCTTTTGCTCGCGAGTCGCAGCACTAGCATGAAGGCCCCGCAGGATAGCTAAGCACACTTGTAACATTGTGCAGTGAAATGTCTGTAGCTCTTGTTATGCAGGCTCTCCAACCAATTTTTTTTTTTTTTTTTTTCTGCGTTCAATCAGGGGCATGCATATCATACATACTTCACCCGCCAAAGTCAACATATCTTTTGTGTCTTTTTTTTCATGAAAGTGATAAAAGATCTATTGGGTGAAGCTTCCGGTCTGCTGGGTAAAAGTATAGGAGAGAAACAAAAAAAAAATTTGAAATTATCAGCCGTTTACGTATTAAAGTGAGTTTTTGTATTTACTTGAGTTCCGTGTTCGCGAATACATTTCTTGTAGAATCTTCAAGATAACAAAAGTAAATTTTTAGTTCTACTTTTTTTCTTTTATTTAGATTGAGATACTGGTACAGCTAGAGACACATTAAAAGGAGCAGCTTTAAAGCAGCCAGGAGAACGATCAATTTCCTGAACTTGTCATAAACAAAAACAAAAAAAAAAAAAATCTACAGAAAGTAAGTTTTCAATCATGAGGTGATCAGTAAAATCTGGTAATGGTTCCCCACTTGAAGCGTTTGCGCAAGGAAATATTCCATAGACAAAACACCAGAAATACAAGTTTTTCAAAGAAGCCACCATCCTGCTATCTTGCAAGCACCTATTGGATTACTGAGAAGACCGTAATTTTATAAGATCAGTGATCTGCTTTGCTTCGCCAGAGGGACTCCTTTCTGATTCGTGCTCTGCATGGCGCAACTGTGGATCCTGCCCTCAGCTAAATCTCACCTCTTGAAGCCATTAATTAATTTCACTTGCACAGAACGAACAATAGCCAACGAAAAAGTGGAGGAGAGAAAAAATTCCAGCACAAGAAGCAAAAAAATCTCATTTCTACATCAGTTTCTTTTCAGCGAATAAATTCAATCATTTTCAGTTGAAATTTTTGGTAAAGTCTCACCCGGAAAATTAGTCACATTGCCACAATGCCTGAATTACGTAGATCGACAAGAGCTTCCACCATCGAGGCCACCAAACGTCTGAGTGAGCCACCTACCAAGAAAGCGAAGACGGGACCCAAAAAGACAGAATCAAAGAAAGAAGATGTTGCAGGATCAATCGAGAAATCCGAACCTCAATCAAAGTTCGCCGAATTGGAAGAAGGCGACGACATTCCAGATTTGACGTTGTTGGACGAGAATGAGAAGGAGGTTTCGTTGAAGGAGGCAGCGAGGAAATCGAAATATTTGGTGATTTTTGCATACCCAAAAGCATCGACCCCCGGGTGTACGAAGCAAGCCGCTGGTTTTCAAAGGAACTACGCTGATTTGCAAGCTTTGGGAACCACCGTCTTTGGATTGTCCGCAGACTCCCCCAAATCGCAAATGTCGTTTGTGACCAAACAAGGTTTGAAGTACCCATTATTATCAGACCCTTCTAGAAAGTTGATCACGATTTTGGGAGCCAAGAAGTCTCCATCAGGGATCAAAAGGTCGCACTGGATCTTTGTTGATGGCAAACTTGCAATCAAGAAGATTCAAGTCAGCCCAGACGTTAGCGTAGAGAGTGCCTTGAAAGATGTACAAAGGTTACAGGAAGAGAACGCCGGAGAAAAAGGTGAAAATGGTAGGGATTCCATAGACTCGAAACTGACTAAACAAAATGAAGAGTCAAAATGATCAGAAGAAATGCTCGGACAATCGTATTGAATCGAGCCGGAAGACTTACAAACTGTCAATTGAATGTATATGCAAAAAGAACGTATTGAAAGACAACTCCTGTTTCGTAATGTTTGTGATTATCCGGCAATTGGTCAAGAAAGGGGTGGGGGAACAACGCACCCGGTTATTTCCGAAGGTAGCTGATGGAAGCAAGAAGCACAGACAAGAATAGCGAGATTTTTGATGCCCACCAAACATGTTGAATCACAAACGAACAATAAGTAAACTCGAACTTCCATGCGTCTTCGTTGTAGTCGTATTGTCCCGTAACCAAACCAGTTTGTCCATCAAACTCGCCCATCATAGCACGCACAACAACTTCGCGAATGGATTGACGCTCATCAGTGATCTTCTCATGTGAGGCCACCCAATCGCCATGGACCTTGTTGAACCATGTGTCACAACCTACATGGTCATGGCCGGTCAAAATGATACCCTCCTTGTCTGCATTGGGAAATACAATATCAAGCACCTTCTGGGTCGTTTCGTAAAGAAGATGATTTTGCGAGCGAAGCTTACCATTTTTGTAGGGTTCTTTCTCGTAGTTCTCGTAATATATGTGCTCTGGACCATCTGCACACAACCCAGCTCTCTTATAGAAGGGGATGTGAGTGAGTAAAATTGTCAGTCCTTTAAAGTCAGTGTTACTTTGGTTCAAGTGTTCCAAAAATGACCAGGTGTACGCCCTGAAATCCTCTTCAAGAGCTGGCCCTTCCAATGAGAGCGAGTCCAACACGACAAGTCGCCAGGCTTCGGGCGTTCCCTCATTGTAGTTGATCACGTAGTTGTTTTGGCCGAAAAGTAAATGAAATCTGGCCATATGCTGCCAGGTAGCATCCCCACTATAGCCAACGTCATGATTTCCGGTCAAGTTAATGAAAAGAGGATTGTCATAGTTTGGCTGGCGGGCCTCTGGAAAATACCAGTCATACACATCGTGGTACGAGCGCGATAAGTACCTTTCGTGAGGATCCATGGCTTGTTCACGGGCCATCCATGCATTCCAGTCATAGTTCTCATGCTTTTCCCACGTATCAATCACCGTCTGCTTGTACGGTGGGTCACGAGGAAATAAACGTTCCACAAACCGACGTGTACGATTATAAAACTCACTATCGTAAATCCACTGCAGTGAGAATTGGTCGCCCATGACTGCCACATGGCTTGGCTGCAAGCGGTGTTTCATAGTATTGTAGATGTGACCCAAGTAATAGTCATTCCCGTAGTTATCAAGCCGCTTGATGTACGGAGTAATCACCCAATTGCCGTTAATTTGAGGATCACCGAAGGTGAGCATATTTATGTCGGAAACACGTCCATTTTCGTAAGCTTTATGGGTCTTAGGCTCCTGAAGACTAGGAAAGTTAAGAAGCACTGTTTCTAGCCATGGAGCATACGGTAAAAGGTCATTCACAAGACCATATCTGCTTTTAACTGTAGTATTGTGCCATTTGCACTGGTGTGGCGCATTGACAATGTCTGGATAGAAATAGACAAAAGCATTCAATACGAGTGCCACAAAGAGCACTATTCGTGTTGAGATATATAGCTTCAGTTGGGCCATATTTGGTAATGGGGAGCTTAGAAAGGTCCTTTGATCTGGTGGTTCGTTTTTTGCGATTGTCTCCATGCATGTGAGGTGCCGTGACTTGCGTGCCTCAGCCATATTTACGTCTCACGTTAGAGACCACACGAAGGAAGTTATGTCAATTTCCAGCCTGTAGTCAGAAGCTCGACTTTTTCAATCAAGTTAAGGAAAATGTTTGAGTTCGGAATATCTGTCACATAAAGCAATCAACGAAGATAGATGTAGTTTTGCTAATTATTGATATTTGTCAGGGCTCGCCCTTTCCTATAGTTAGTACAGACCGGAGAGTGAAACATACGATATTCATTAGGATTAACAATTGAACACAAGGCAGAGAAGGAAATGGGAATATCCATAAGAGAAAAGTCGGGACTCGGGAAAAGATTTTTTTTTTTTTCAATGATTATGCTCAGTTTTGGCCCTGGTGCTTACTGATAGAGCCGAAGGACTGAAGTCACGCTGCAAAATCCACCAATGATTCACCTGAGTTCTGTAAAAAACTTTCTTCTATCATCCTCCAAATCTTCCTTGACCCACATTTTGCGTTTACTACATGCCTTGACGTGCGATGCAAAATTGGCATCTTCACTCACAGCAGCATCCGTACTTTCAATTTTTTCCATAATGTTATGTCTTCTACTTACTTCATGCAGCCATCGGTCTCTTGCGGTTACCATCTCTTACAAAGCCTCGCTCAAGGCAGAGTTCAACTTGGAAACCTTCGAGGCAATGGACAAGTCAACCGTCTTGTCACCAACATCCACAATCAAGCCACCCAAAATGTCTGGGTTCACCTGGTTAGAGATCTTCAAGGTCTTGCCCTCGCCGACGAAGGAAGACCTTTGGATTGCCGTTTGCAATCTCTTCAAGATCTTGGAGTCCAAGGCCTTGGAGGAAGTGATGGTGGCCTCAACCACACCCTGGTGAGCGTCAAACAACAAGCCAAAGTTTTTGTAAATAGCGTCGAACTCGTTCAATCTGTGGTTTTCCGACAAAACGGTCAAGAAGTTGGTGACAGTCTTGTCCAACTTCAAGCTCGAGGCAAGCGTGTCAATCACGGTTTTTCTGTCGTCCTTGGACAAAGCAGGGTTGGTCAAGAACTCGTTCACTTTTGGGTCTTGCTTCACCAACTCGGCAATCTTGCTCAAGCCTCTGTGGGAGGACTCTACAGAAGACTCTTTCACAGATGCCGAATACAAGGCAGTGGCATAGGTACCGTCCACGCCAAACAATTGAATTGGTGGCTTGATGGACTTGGAAGCCGAGGCCATCGAACGGGCAAAAACACGGGACACCAACATGTTTTTAGTTATCTGAGTCTTGGGGTTCTTACCTTGAAGAGGGTGAAAAGTAAGGTTCCAACTTGTAATGTATTGGTCTTGTCGAGCACTGCGAGAGCGTGGGATGGTACGGGTGCTATTTTTTCTGGAGGAGGTAATTCAGCTAAAGCTCGCACCTCGGGCACCGACTATGGACTTTGATTGGCTGGTGCGGGTTGCAATGTGAGCAAGAGGTCGTGCATTTAACATTGAAGCTGTAGCCTTCAGGGCTCGTCTTATCGCATGTGGTGGATGAACTACGACAATATCTTCGGCTATTTTCTGCTGATGTCTAAGGGAATGGAATTTGAATTTGAATATCGCAAAAAAAAAATCCTATCTACTCTTGGGTTTTCTTTACTCTGCTCAACCATATGAAGCCAAGTGCTTGACTGAGGCCGGTCATATTAGTTTTTCGCACCCAAGCCGAACCAGGTACATGCTTCTTGGCCCAAACCTACAAGCAACACATATATCAAACAAAGACAACAGCCAAATTGGAGATAGCCCAGTCCTTAGTCCATCTCTGCCTATATACTTCATGGACTGACCTAATTTCCATAGAAGTCCCGAGATATCAATGTATTTGACAGCCAGTTGATCAACAGAAACATCCGTGCACCAGAACAGTCACTGAGAAAAAAACTTTCGAATGTCAGACTGACTTTCAACACTAGCGTCTTATCTTCCACCATTCTGCATCGCCATGTTTGCCTTGAGTAAGCGCTCATGGGTCTCGGCGGCTCAGAGCATATTGAGGTTTCAAAGTACCCTGGCGAGGTCACCAGTTCTGCCGACTATAGGCTCAAACATTGGGGACATGACAGATATGGAAATGAAGGATGAAACTTACAAAAGACAGCGTAAACTAGCTGCCACACAATTCAAGATGAAGCTATACGCCAATGGTGAGAACCAGCCTGGCTCGCTGAACTTCAAGAAGCCAATTCACGACCATCTTCACAAAGGATCTCCCATCAAGGAGTTGACAGTGGTGAAGAAACAAACTGCAGGTCGTAATAACACGGGTAAAATCACCGTGAGGGGCCGTGGAGGCGGGCATAAGCGCCGTGTGAGATTGGTGGACTCTCACAGACTCTCTTCAGGAAAGCAAACGGTCTTGAGGATCGAATATGACCCCAACAGGTCCGGTCATATTGCCTTGGTGAAGCACAACGAGACAGGCAACTTGAGCTACATATTAGCTGCGTCTGGGCTAAGAGCCGGAGACGTAGTTGAATCCTTCCGCAAGGGAATTCCAAGCGATTTTTTGCAGGAGATGAAATTGACCAACAATGGGGAAGTCGATGAAGCATTGTTAAACTCAAGAGTCATGCAGAGGGGTAACTGTATGCCCTTGAAAATGTTACCTGTCGGCTCCATCATTCATAATATCGGGTTGCTGAAAAACGGGCGTGGGCAGCTCGTGAGGGCCGCTGGAACTTTCGGACGTTTGTTATCGAAGGCCCCAGAACAGCACAGAGTTATTGTCAGATTGAGTTCGGGCGAGCACCGCTATGTTCATGAAGACTGCCATGCAACTCTTGGCACTGTCTCTAACAGGGAGCACCTGGTAATATCCTGGGGTAAAGCCGGTAGAAGCCGTCATAGAGGGTTCAGACCAAAAGTTAGAGGTATGGCCATGAATGCGCATGACCATCCTCATGGTGGTGGTAGAGGTAAGTCCAAATCGAATAAGGTATCACAGTCGATGTGGGGACTCAAGAAGTTTGCCAGAACCAGGAAGTTCAAGCACGTGAACAAGATGAAGGTGAAGGATAGACGCGCTTGATTGCGTGGCGCTTGAACGATAAACACATAATCTTGTACATATGAAAGAATAAGATGGAAAGGAGAAATAATCATTAAGAACAAATGGGGCCGACTAGCCATCTAGTGAATCTCTCACCTTCTTACCTCGAAAGCATGATCTCATCGCCTAGCCAAACTCCAAAAAGAAATAATGCACTCACAATAAGAGCCAGTCCTATTGCTACTCTTGCTGCCAAGCCGATTCCCCTAATATCTGGTAGTTGGGCAATTTCTTCTGCTGGTGTGTTATACACTGGTAGAAGAGGGCTTCGCTCGTCGTACCCCAGCCTTCGTGCCAACATAGCATTCTGTAGCTCGCCAAAAGTGAACACATTTGTATTTTTGCGAACACAGTTCTTCAAGACAGCATTGGCATATGACTCTTTGGAGTGGGTCTTTGGGTGTTCAGAAAGCACTGACAGATTTTGAAAGGAGGTGAAATTAGAGAAGTTCCGTGACTCTGCAACATCAAGTTCAGAGGCGCTGCCAGGTACAGAACTGGCGACAGCGGAAGCGAGATCGGCAACTTGATCGAGCTTATCTGTAATTGGTGTGAGTGATATCAGAGGGCATCTATGGCGTTTTGGCATGTTTGTTGTTGTAGCTTGGAATTCCTGATGCTTCCTTTGAGCGTTGTATTTTGTGGGTGCAAAAAACGTACGCATAGCCGCACGAACGCGCCTTAGGATTAGTTCATCGTGCAATCTGAAAAATGAGATGGAACGTAATTTCCTGAATTTTCAGGGATAAGAAAGTTCAGGCATTCATGCACACATCAAGAGTATTCCTCATGAGAATGTATCACATATTCTCAGACATCGATGTTTTCCGGGTTTAGAACCGATCGTGCCATCTCACACACTGGATATTGTCCTGGAAAACTCAGCGTACTTAGTGAAAGGTGGGTGTTTTTTTTCAGCCGAAGATTCCTCTAGTACCAAGTTATCCTCTAGTTTCAGATCTATTAGGGTTGCGTTCAAAATGTCACACAGAATTAGGTATACCAGATCCCTAAGTATGAAATGCTGGTCGTCTCAATTTTTGTCTTGCAAAACTCGCAGCATTTCATCTAGTGAAACTTAGAAATGCAGATGCTCGTTGATACGAACTTGTAGTGAAGCAAGCATGTAGGCTTGTAGTGAATACCAACTTTTTTCGAAGCTAATACGCGCGAGACATGACTCAGGAAGTCTCTTCACCACTTTCCTCGTCTTCTGTCTCAGACAACATTCCGTCATAGCCGTTGGCAATATCATTTTGGCTTGAAGTCGCAGAGTGATTCACTAGCAACTTTGCTGCGATCTTTTTCAGGTCGCGATGTTTTTTGTTTGCCTTGAATCTTTCTTGATACTCAGGATCGCTATAAACAAAGTGAAGAAGATCATCTGATGACTTTGGCACGGTGTGAGCATCTCGTAGGAAGAACACAATTTCATGCACCTCAAAGAAAAGTAAAGAGTTGCGCTTTAAGGCACTTGAGGGGGCACTTTTGAAGGCACGAATGAAGTACCTGTAGTTGTCTTTATTGATGAATCTGAGACTGGCATCACGGATTATCATTAAAGTATGGAGGGATTCAAAGGTAATACGTTGTCCGTATCGAGTTTCAAACCGTAGAATCGCAGCTCGAGTGAAATATACCGCAATTATATGTGTTGAATCATTCACCAATGCAACCAATCCCCCTTCTTTTGTGGTTTGGCTGAACTCCATGATCCGCACTAGAGGCGTGTATTTGATGCTGGATGTATTTGGCCCAGTATACTTCAAGAACCTCTTACTTACCACATCACTGACAAACAAAGATGAGTTTTCAATATTTTCCACAATTGACGCGAGAATCCATGACGTGAGAACTGTCACGGGATAAGTCATATAGGAGCAGTTGTTTCAAGCCCAAGAAAATCTCAAAATACTCAGGTAGTTTGATATTTCAAGAGCCTCAAGGCAATTTATTTCGAGTCTCTCTCATTAGAACACAGAGCTCACGGTTTGAATGTTTTTTCGTGTGGGTAATTTGAGAACACAGGTTTGGTGCCATGCGCGCGACAATGATCAGGGCTTGAAAGTGGCATGTCTTTTATTGTCAAATGTATGTAATTCAGGATAAAAACTATCCCAAGAAACACAAAACTTCATCTTAAAGAGAAAGAAATTTTAGTTCATCAAGAAAAATGACTTGGGGCACCTCCTAGTGTCAAGAATGATGTTATCTATGTATTAATATGTGAAGGGATGGAGAAATGACTCGCGGGAGTTATTTCAGATCCTGGTCGCCGGATAATCTCCGTTTTCGACCAACAGAGAGTCTCTGCAATCTTTTTGCCTCTCTTTTCTCGGATTGCTTCGCAGTCTGTTTTTCTTCTTTGAGTTTCTGGGAATCATCCAGAGCAGAGAGTTCAGTTATGGCTGCAAAATATGGCTTTTGGACGTTAATATCACTGTATCGAACGATCAAAAGATCGCTGGCGTAACATATTGACATCTGGTCAAATGTGTATCGTGGGTTGTGGAGTATCTCAAAAATGTTGTTACCCGAGCGTCCTAGATAGTCTTTCATTTTTTGACAATCCTTCTGATATTGCTCTGCAGTCTCTATAAAGCTGTGCTTCTCGGAAAACCGCGCACTAAAGTGGGTTAGAATGACTTTGGGGCAATTCATCAATTCTGCAATTTTGACCGCTTCAACAATTGTCGTATGCTTCTTTAAAAGTGCCTCCTCGATTAGATCGTTATCCAAAGATGCCTCGTGAATAAGTAGGTCACTGTCTTTGCCAATCTCAACAAATCTTGGGTTTGGCCTTGTATCGCCCGAAAACGATACTTTGAAGGTTTCACTGTCATCTATATTAAAAGTCATGCTCACCGAATAAGCCCAGTAACAATGAATTGCACGCGTTGTTTGAATCAGTTGAAGATTCATGTCTTTGTACAATTGTTGTCGCGCTTCGCTTGCCAAAGGCTTATGCTCCACTTTCGGGATGCTCTCGTTGAACCGTCCTTCGTTGTATTTCTCCTCAAACTCACTGATGTTCAACTGCTTGAGTTCGTGGCGTGGTTGACGGATAAATTGCTCGCAACTGATATATACAAGTCTGTTGAAATCAAACATCTGCGTGCGCTGCTCTAGCTTGAACCATTCCGTAATGAAGTGTTGAAATTGCCATGGAATAATGAGGTAAAGCTTTTTGGCATTATCCTGGTTATGCTCAAACCAAGCAGTGATGACAGAAACAATACCAAGATGGTGATCTGCATGTAAATGGCTTAGAAATACGAGAGACAATTCATCAAGAATTTGCTTCAAATGCTCCTTATTATTGTGACCAAAGTTCCTAACCAAAGAGCCTAACGTATTCTCTCCACCGTCCAATAGAATGGCCCGATATTTGACTTCTCCTCTTTTCTTGTCTACGTAGGGAATCCTGACAAGATTAGAGAGAACATTTCTGTGGATCGAAGGCAATGCAGAGCCAGTTCCTAGGGTGACGATTTGGACCTGGTCCTTCAACAGCTTGGTTTCATCGGAGATATTAAGAGGGAGAATGCTCTTCTTCAATACCTTTTCTCTCATTTCAGGCGATTTGACTTCTTTCTCGAGCAAAGACTCCCAATTCTCATCAACAATTTCGTCTTCGTTAGAGTGCACTCCCCTTGGATCGATGGTAAACTGCTGTAGTGACCTTAACTTTGCATGGCGACTTATGGGCTTGTGGTTTTCAAAATAAGGCAAGTTGAAATTGTCATTCATGATGCACTTGAGTTTGAGCAAATGAATGGCATAAGTCTTGAAGATCAAAGTGTCGTCTGCAACACTCGAATGACTTATCACGTGCTTGCAGTCACTGGGAAATCTCAGAATAAAGTTAACATATTTCGGCAGTTCAAAGTCAATGTCATCACCCAAGAAATGATACACAAGACCAATATCTTCCGAACCATAGTCTGTGGATTTCGAAAACCAGATATCGCTTTCAATGGTGTTGTTGAGATAGTTTTCGTTTGGAATATCAAGGATGAGCATTTTCGGAATGCTTTTGGATTCACCCATGACTTGATGAGGGTATACGGGCTCGTTCTTGTCGTTTATGACACATTCACCATCAGTCAACTTTTTGAAATCATAGCCAGGCTTGACTCCCAATGCTTTGGCTTTGATCGGGTCGAATTTGCCTCGGACAGGCAAAAAGCGAACGAGAAAACTAAGAGACTTTTGTGTGGAAACATCAACTAGATCTCCTGGACTAGGAAGCTTGACATGCGTCAGCACTTCAGCTTCACTGGGGTCGAATTTATACGAGTCGGGGTCGGGATTGTTCGCTTTCAGAGTATTGGCAGGAAACATGAACGACATCAAGTGTTTCAATTGGGTAAATAGGGTCAGAGATTGGGACGAGCATATCTCTTTGGACGGCTTCAGACTCTCAATCTTGATTGGAATGAAAACCGTGCTGGAATCGCCTATGAATGATTGGTCGTCGGTATCCATCACATTCAACTCGATGCCCTTTCGGAACACAAAGTATCGCCATGTGGCAACAACATATGTGAGGGTTTTGTTCGAGTTGGTAAAGATATCAATACCACGGCTTGTAGCGTCACTGATAGTCAAGAAAAGACCTGGAAGCCCACCAATATCCGACCAGCTCTGAATGATACCAGTCAAGAAAATGCTTTTGAGTTTGCCCACTCGGAACCCATTTTCATTAAGAACTCGCTGTGCACCTTCCGGAATTTTCCCAAAGAAAAACCGGCTACCTTGCCGATTCGTAAGCATGAGCAAAGGGTGCTTGGATTCGCTCGTGCGGTGACATACTGTGGTGATGGTGAACATGGCGTTAGCACCTTTTTGCGCGTCCACAAATTTCAGAAAAAATTTAAAGTGCAGATCAGAGGAATCGAAGAACCTGGGAACGATGACTCGAGCACCTGTGAGAAATTCTTTTCCCGTTTCTGTTTTTTGTGATTTGTCTCGTGAGCGACGCGATGTCAGTGCAGCGATTCCCAGAGCGAAGCGAACCAGACCACAGGATTTAGCTTGCGAGATGGTTCCTTGCGGAAAACAGAACCGAAATGAAATCAACGTTGCTTCCGAGAACTTGAAATAAATGCTGATCAGTTTCTAAAAGCGCGATCCAGACACTTCAAGACCATGTGTATCGTTTTAGAAGTCGTCAACTTTATTAAGAAGAAAGGTCGCGAGGAGATGAGACATGCGGCGGCGTCTTGCAAAATTCGCATCCACCCAAGCGCACAACAGGTTGGCCTGTAGGCAAGACAAGAAAAGAAAGACTGATAATGTTAGGTTGAGGATACCCCGAAATGCATACTCGTTAAATGTATTGTTAGTGTTGACTAACTTAACAAAGCTGGCCTTTCCAATTAAGGAGAAATGGCCACTATTTATAGACAAGAGCACTGCGGGGTACGCCACGTAGCATATACTTGTGAGAGACTCAATATACTGCATACCAGCAGATATCTTACATATAATCTGTTGAAATGTAATGGAAACGACGTGTTAAATGCGTTCCCGTAGGGTTATGTATATTAGATTATTCTATCGCTAAAGTCATATCAGTAAATTTAATCTTTTTCGGAGAGATTTTCACCGTTGGAAAGGTCGTGCGCGTACCATGGTCGTTTCGACATGTAATACTGTGCACTCCAATATTCTGAAAGTTCAACATAATCTTGAACTGCAAGGCCACTTGTCCTGAGTGATATTTGACTTTTTGTTTCAATCAAATTACGAGAAATGCAAGCTAGGTGTTTTTTTGAAACTTGAAGTGTTTTCTTCCTTTTATTTTCGTTTTATCTTTTTTCAAAGCCAGAGAAGGACGTTGAAATGTGGTCTGTCTGTATGTAGATTACACGGATTCCAGGGCCATTTCCCTCTCCTCCCCGATGAAGAGCACGCAGGTAACCCAAAATGATCACTCGTCTGTTAGAAAAAGAAAGAGGATACATAAAATGGTAAAAAGAAAGCGAAGATTATTCTGCCCCTTCGCTAAGAGGAAGGCTGCGACTGGGCTTTGAGGTTGGCTTGATTGAGTCCGCAGCTCCGAGCCGAGGCCATTTTTCCCCAGACTTCTTCCACACCGCGCGCATGTCACAAGCGTGTTTTCCCCGGATTCGAAGTGTGTGGTTGCATTGAGAGCACGATCATGAAATGTTCCTAATCTCACTATACGCACCTCAGCTTATCTAGAGCAATACATAGTATACGTGTGCTCTTACTTTTTTTCTTTTCGGCAACACATTCCGACAATCTGAGTGGAAGCTTTTTTCTATATCCACTTATTTCTTCCCTCTCGTTGTTTTCCGTGATTTTGGTCTTCAACAAGTTGAGCTTCCGCTAGCTGTCTTTCGCCTCCTCCGAATATCCTACTATTTCCTCCAGGACTATGTCATCATTGACTTCTCTGACACACTCAGACATACTTGAGAGTATTTTCAAACAGAATCCTAGCCTCAGACCAAAGGAAATTCAGTACAATGCAAGTGCCAAGACAAAAGTGTTGACTACGCTTCGGGTATTGCCGTTGATGAAGAGCGTACTTCCGACTGTTGATCAGCGAGAAGAACTCATTAAAAAGCTATTGTTGGAACAGAAGACCGCTACCACTTATAAGAAATGGTACGAAGTCTCTGCTCAGTTAGATGAGTTGACGGGAAACAACGTATGGAAGTCAACCCCTGAGCTGCCTGATTACGACTACAACCTGGTACATCAACAAATGACTCAATTAAAGCAGGCGCGTGTAAACAAAGACTACAAGCTTCTCTTGTACCTAGTGAGGACAAAGTGGTTTCGTAACTTTGCGAACATGGGTAGCTTGAGCCTTTACCGCCACTCCCACGTGGGTACGAAAAGGCTCATTGAGGAGTATATCGAAGAATGTCAAAAGGCACTTTTATACTTGGTTCACGACGAAGACGTGAATCTTGATGATCGCTACCTTCTCGGAATGCTCATACAAACAAGAAAAAACATCGGGAGAACCGCGCTCCTTCTCTCTGGAGGGTCCACTTTTGGCATCTCTCACATTGGTGTTCTAATTGCTCTCTTGGAGAACAATCTCCTTCCGCGTGTGATCAGTGGCTCTTCCGCTGGATCGGTTATTGCAAGCATTTTGTGTACTCATACCAACGAGGAAACGGCGGTCATTCTAGAGTCGATCCTTGAAAAAGAGTTCAAGTTTTTCGGAACGTCCATGCTGACAAATGCCGATGGAAGACTCAAAAGTCTTCTTGAGAGTATCAGTCATTTTCTCAAATATGGAACTGTGTTTGATATTGGAAACGTGCGGGACACGGTTTACAGTTTCGTGGGTGACTTGACTTTCCGAGAAGCATACAATCGCACAGGCAAAATTTTGAATATTACTGTGTCACCTGCCTCCACACACGAGCAAACACGTCTACTCAATTACTTGACTGCGCCTCACTGTCTCATCTGGTCTGCTGTTTGCGCTTCATGTTCACTCCCGGGTATTTTTGCATCAAACTCCATCTATGAGAAGAGCCCAGGTACAAACACTGTTCGTGAATGGAATAACGACCAGTCCCTGAAGTATGTTGATGGCTCTGTGGATGGTGACCTTCCCATTACTCGGCTTTCAGAAATGTTCAATGTTGATCATATCATAGCGGTTCAAGTCAATCCTCACGTTTCACCCATATTGAAGGTGTCTGTGGGAAACATAGGGGGTAAAACTGACTCAGAATTCAGAAATACCCTTCGAAATGTTATGAACGGCTGCTACGACTTTCTCCTGAATGAAGTCATACATTTTTTACAAATATTGCACGAGCTTAATATTCAGAAGAATATCACTTCGAAGATGATTTCTATTTTGACCCAAAGGTACTCGGGCGACATCACAATCTTGCCAGAGTTAAGCGTGACTGATTTTTTTAAGCTATTCACAAATCCGACCCCTAAGTTTATCCTTGAATTCACTCTAAAAGGTGCACGAGCAGCATGGCCCAAGATCACAGTCATCAATAATCATTGTGGTGTTGAGTTTGCCCTAGACAAAGAGATATCAGTTCTCAGAGGCCGCATTATTTCAAACTCAAATAATAGACTCACTTACGCTGAGCCCACAGTTAAGCTGACCATACTGACCAACGGTGCCCCTGCGAATGTATACCTCATTAGCAATCCGGTGATGAATATTAGTGCTGCTGATGGTCCAGATAGCGGTTCTCGTCGAATGAACCCGCAGATACGGCGCCACAACTCAACGAGTTTCTCTGGTGATGGCCAAGCAAGAGAGGTGGAGTTAAAGCAGTTATCCAGGAACCTCATTGAGTCTTCCAACTCAATGCCGGGAAAGACGGCAAACACTGGGTTGATATCTCATAAGAGTGATGCAAACATAAGCGGAATGAACTCTAGATATTATGAGCGCAGTTCAAAGGAATTGATCCCTGGGTCAGAACGAACCAGAAAGGCTCTCAGTTCAGGTAATATGATTTTTGACAACGCCTTTATTGCGACAGAGCTTCCGAATCCCTTTCTTTATCTCAAGAGCCCAAAGCACGAGAAGATTATTCACAGTGCAATGGACTACAGCAATCATGGCATGAATCAAGGTAAATCCGATTTGAGGCTAGATACTTTGTCAGGCCAGCGGAAAGAAAAGGCAAACCTTCCAAAAATGCTGAGAAATGGGGTGACCGAAACCTCCGGTATTGGATTAAATATCTTGAAAGATTCCGTCAAAACAACGGGGAAGTTACCGAACCTGAAGAACAACTCGTCACAAGACTTGCGCGGATATTATGCGGAAAACGAGAAAACCCTCAAAAGCCTCCATTCTCCAGATTTGCGCAGGCAGTTCAGTAAGTCTCGAATCGAGAGCGATGCTTATTATTTCAGCTCTCGATATCTGAGAACTATTAACACTAATTTGGATGCAAGAGAACCTGTACGAGAAAGAGGTGGACATGTTTCTCGGGATACGCAGTTGAGTAGCGACCAGGATTCAGACGGAATACTCGCTGAACTGAGATCTGCGGGATATGGAAGTGACGAGGAAAGCTCTGCTTTTGTCTGTGACTCTTATTACGTTAATCCGCGCCAGTGAGAGAGAAAAAAAGCGGAAGAAGAATCCCAGCTATTGTGAAAAGTAAGTCAGATGAGTTAAACTCGGACGCGTTTGCCTGGTCGGAAGGCATTGTCTGGACCGATGCAATGGCAGAGTGTGAATGTCCTTCACTTGAATTTTCCTTCATCACATGTATCACACTGAATAGGAACGTTCCAGCACTGAAAAGCAATAAGACTCCTAGCACAAACGGACTCTTTGCATTGAACATGGAAACAATCAAATATGTGAGCAATGAAGAGAGAGGGGTCGTGATAGCGAATGCAAGAATGTGGTATTTGCACATACTTACCGAGATTCCTTCCTTAAGTAATATGACGCTGAGGCTGAATGCAGTTGGAATCTTGTGGATCACAATCATAAGGAAGAAGAGCAACTGGAATGTTTCGTTCTCATTCAAAAATGATGCCCCAAGTGCGATTCCATCGACAAACGAGTGCACTATGAGACTTAGTGTGAGAATTGATCTCATGATGGACAGAGCTATCATCGATATGAAACGTTGATGGCGCAGGTCGGAATTGGCGAATGTGATTCTAGGGTTATACGAACTAAAGAAATGTTCCGTTATAAAGAGTACGACGAACCCTAACAATATGGACGCACCGACCACAAAAGTAGCAGGAAGACCTAGCGATTCAAGATATGCCAAGGTCTCCCGAGCTGCAAAAAGTGTTTGCACTCCTTCAGGAAGAATTACACCAAGTGCGGTGCCAACCAAAATCCCGGTGCTGAGAGCAGAGATCTTGGTCATTTGGCTCAGGGCAATGCTGAGTTTGATTGAGGCGATTCCCGCGGCCAACGTGGTGACGGCCATAATGACATTTAGTGTCAAGAGCAGTACTATTGCCGTCATTATGCAGAAATTCTAGAGCGTCCAGTCAATACGGCCATAAAATATTCTCGTCTAAATGTTTTGTACAATTTCCAGATCCACGCGAGAATGACGCGCGTCGCGCTTTAAGCTTGCAGGCTAGCCGAATACTAATATAGGTTACGAGGGGAAAGGGGTATGTTATACGAATGACTCGGACACATTGAGTCCATATCAGATTTAGTGACCAAAACTTCGAGCTTCCCCGAAAAATACGTGTTAGGTCCACGATTTCTTAGCTCTGTTCTGTTTTGCTAGATTGTCGAAAAATCAATCATTCGACATGCGTCGGACCCAGGGTAGTTACCCCATTAAATTCTCGCGACACGTCTTACGAGGTACATGCGTAGATGCATAGACCAAGAAGTATCGAAGACACGCATCTGGTACAAGGCCTTCCCATCTAAAAAAGCTATAAACTTCGATAAATGGAACTAGAGGAAGAAATACTCTCAGATAAAATAAATCTTGCCGTTCTCCAGTTCAAAGCCAAAAATTACCGCCAATGTGTGGCCATATATTCTGAACTTGTGCTGAAATTGTCTGCGCTCAGCGAGGGCGAAGTGATTCGAATCCGTAAGTTTCACCAGTTGAGCAGCAAACCTGCTTTCGGAAAACTTATACACCCTAAATTATGCAATATTCTCGATCACAGGGCGGCGTCATACGAAAAACTAGCATGTTTGGATCTCGCTCGACAAGATGCTAAAAAAATTATCAACTCAGACCCAGTCAACTGTAAGGGATATCTCCGTTTAGGAAAGCTCTACTTGATGGGTAATGACAAGATCTCGGCGTACAAAGTGTATCAGCAGGGTGTATTCTTGATTCAGAAGGCGGTCGAAAAGAAGAATGTTGCTGTCCCTGAGAGACTTTGGAAGCAATTACAGTCTCAATACAAGGATGTCAATCGCGCTTTGAAAGCAGAAAGACGGAGTGAATCCTCAACACCAAAGGCGAAGAAAAGCGAGCTGTCTGCAACAAATCTAAAAGCAAAACTGTTTGAAACTAATTCTGCCGCGGACTCGGCTCCGGGTCTACAACGACATTTTGACCGTATGCTACCCTTGAAGCGCATTATTAAGGACTCAGAGCACCAAGCCACCTCTGTGAAACGACCTAAATGGAACGGGGATATATTTGAAATCTTTTCTAGAGACATCATTGAGGCCGTTTTTGCACTTCTTCCATTCCATGACATTTTACGTGGTCTTCTAGTGTGCAAGTTGTGGTATGGAACACTCACCAGCCTACCAACACTTTTCAAACACAGATTTACACTCAAACACCGTATCACACTGCCTGAATATTTTCAAGGCTTGAAGCTAATGAAGAAGGTTAGTGCCCATCTGTTCAGTCAATCTATCCATCTGCTTAGCTTGTGGTCTACATTCAACATGCACCATTTGGGGAGAATCTTGGAAAGCATAATCTCCGACGAATCCCTAAAGCTCACACAGCTACATGTCCTAGATAAGCACTTCTCGATGGAGTTGTTGCTCCAAAAATTGGAGAAAATAAACTGGCGTTTCTCTAGTTTGACTTCTGTCCAGCACCTACGCTTTGGAATTAATTCTTCCTTGTATGACGGCGGTGTCATCTTTAAAATCTTTCCATCACTCGAATCTCTAGAGCTTCTCTCTATTGATCATGTTTTGCGGAAGACAAATATGCTGATGATTCCGAGTTTCTCTAACGGATACCATCAGCTAATCTTAGAAGGGAAAAATACTCATACGCACTCAAACTTGCGAAAGCTTCTGCTTGTGAACCACCCAAATCTTAAACGTGATCAACAACTGGTGCGTCCTGGCGAAAAAACCTTTGATCCCTGTCCGCCATTTTTAAACATTTCCTTGCCCGCTCTCACAGAATTGAGAATAACCAGTTTCGATTTCACCGGCTTGGCCGTTGAGTTCCAAGCCTTTCTTAGGGAGGCTCCATCGTTGACGGAACTATACTTGGAAAATAACGAAGAACTTTCTTTGAAGAAGTTTCTTCTTCTTGTATCGCTGTGCTCTCCGAAATTTAGTCTTGAGAAACTTACACTTCGCGAGAGTCACCAAGAAGGAAGTTATGGAATAGACGAGATCACTGCAGATGACTTAATTTCCATCAGCTCGCTAACGCATCTTGATATTTATGGATCTTCCATTTCCGGAACGGGGTTTCTAAAGCTACTCGCCATGGTCAATAAAGACAACACTTTGCGCTCTATTAATGTTGGCCACCTGAGTTATGTTCAGTTTAAAAACGACAATTTTGCAGCTGCGCATTCAGTCTTGAGGTTTTCGCAGCTATTTGACCTAGTGCCCCGTTTGACTTATCTTAAGATCCCGGAACTGAATATTGACAATTTGTCCATGCGCTTACTTCGCGAAGACTTGATTAAGTTTTATCTGGAAAGTGCACAACAAGTGCCCCTCAGGCATTTGGATCTTTCATTTTGTCCACTGATAGATGGAATTGGACTCATGAACTTATTTCGCAGCACGGGAAAGGCAAGTGACGATGGTCACCTCACTTTGGACATGCTTGTGTTAGACGGATTGTATTTCAAGCCCGAAACAATCCAACTTTTGCAAAAACGTGCTTATGTGAAGAATTTGCAAAATGATCCGCACAAGAGAAAATGGAGAACGTACGGTGTCAACTCACTGGTGATTGAAACAGACTAACGTGATTCAAATTTCTAAACTCGCGAGTCCAAATATGAGTCTTGCACACTTGGCGAAAGCGCGATGCCACGCCAGAAAGCGATGGATGCGAAAGTTTCAAAAGCCTGAAGCGAATACATTGCAAAACTTAAAGCGAAAAAGATTATTCTGATTCGTGTTTTCTTTTCTTCGCAAAGCACTTTGTTTAAAAAATGGCAATCACAAGAAGTGGAAAAGCAACAGGTGTAAGTGTTGGCAAGAAAATCAAATTCCTGGACGATGGAGAAGCACCTTCTGCCGAAGATATCGTGGGGGTATCAAGTAGAGACCCTACAGCCGAACCAGAGCCAGAAACGATAGTTCTAAGTGAGCTGGCAGAGGAAGGTAAATCGGAGGAAGATGATTCCGACGACGAAGCACCAGAAGAGGAGTCGGTCTCGCAGCTGAAAAATGCCTTGTTGAAGAAGATGAAGGAGCAAGAGAGGCTAGAACAAGAATCACGCAAACAGGAAAAAGAGAAGAGAAAACAAAGAGATTTGCATTTCAAGCAGCAACAAGAGGCAAAGAGAGAGAAGATTAGAGAGATGGTTAAAGCCGACAAACTACCCGACCTCTTACCAGAAGAGGCCTTAGAATCAGATGACGACAATGACACACCCCAAACGGGAAAGCACTTGAGATCGGAGGATCTTGAGAAGGAAAGTGCCGAATTAAGAAAGAAGATGAAACTAGAAAAGCTCAAAAACTTGAAGCAGATGAGGGCTCAGGCTTTGAGCAAAGGGCCTGTGTATGTGCAAGTACAGCAGAGCCTCACTTCAAAGAACAAAGTTCCCCGTGCAGAGCGTACGGTGCTTGACACAAAGAACCTGTGGTTCCAACGGGAATCTCTTAACAGAAAATAAGCATTAAATACCTAAACTATACAGTCACGAGTGCATGCCGCTTTCCTAAGCTGTCCTAAGGGCACCAGTCCCTACCCAGCGTAAATTAAAAGATGCGCAAGCGCCTAGACGGTGTAATATTTTCAAACTTGCTTCATCCCCTGTTAGTTTCCGGGACACCAATGCGCTCATTTCGTGTGAGCAGCGGCTCCTTGAAAATGACGGGGTGCAGTTTGTCTTGTTCCTGGCTGCGGTCCACGTTGGAGAACGATGTCTGCTGTTTCATGGCAACAGAATCATCATATTCTAGAATATCCTCTGGAGCCAATTTGATTGTTGTGGCCGGCCTTCGAAGCATGTCGTCAGAGGTGATTGCAAGCTCAGGTAACTTTCACATGTGCGTGTTTTCGTCACTATGAGCTTGTGTAGTGAGTTCGCACCTGCGAAGGAAAGTAAAATAACAAAAAAAAAAAAAAAAAATCTGCCTCGTGCGTTTGACTCCAGCTACGCATTTTGCAGCTTGGCATCTGCTAAGGTATGTGTGGAATATATTTCCAGGCCAGCCACACCCCACAAAAGATCCCAGAATGGATTCTGGAATCAGGCGAAATATTGAGTGGGTCGATTGGAGCATATGATTGCAAAAGTATTGAACTCTCACGCGCAGGTCTCTCGGGGATTATTAGTCAAGATCTAGCTCGCGATGCAAAGTTGAGCGAGATGGATCAACGTAAGTTGGACAATGTTGAAAAGCTTCGATCATTACAAGAGGAGCTCAACAAATACAAAAACGTTAAACACAAAGAAAAAGAAAACGAGAAACTTCAGCAAATACAGCACCAGATATCCGCACTTGTTGGGGAAAGACCCGGTGGTGTTCATGCTGAGGAATCTCAATATGACTATTTTCTGGAAGATCCCACCAGACCATTCAAGTCAGTGTTGGCGCGTGGGCCGGATTATGCACAACTAATGAGTTTTAATTTAGACGGCAATCACTTACAATTGCTCTCGTCCGTACTCCTGCTTCGACAGCCTTTTACCAAGCAACCCTTAGTTGAGGGGGAATGGATCTTGCAGTTCAATGGTGAACTTTATAACAATGCTTGCAGAAAAAGCAACGACACATGCTTCATCATGGAAAAATTTGTGTCGCATGTTAAAAAGTCCGGAAATCACCTTCAGTCACTAATGTCAGTAGTCAAAGAAATAGAGGGAGAGTTTGCGTACGTGTTGCTCAATGTTGTTGATAAGAAGGTTTATTTTGGAAAGGATGCTGTGGGAAAAAGGTCTCTTCTTTTTCGAAAGACGGAAAACTCAGTGGTGGTAGCCTCTGTACTTCCGAGCTATACTGAAGCTGCAGTCGAATGCAAGGGCAACGTCACCTATCTGGTTGATTTGTCGACGTATAAGTTGACTGAATATCCTCTTAATCCTGAAGTTTATCGAGTGGTTCCGGCCGGCAACTTGTCCCTAGACGATACCAATCTACACTCATCAGTGCTGGAAGTTCACAAGTACTTGGGAGAAGCTTGTGCTAAAAGACAGAGTACCATACACCCCATACACTCCAGCTTAGAGGAAGCACGTGTTGGCATCTTGTTCAGTGGCGGCCTTGACTGTACTGTTCTTGCGGCACTCATAGGGGACAATTTCATCAAGAGTAATGAACCTTGTCTCATTGACTTATTGACAGTGGGTTTCGACAACCCGCGTACTGGACTCTCAGCAGCACAGTCTCCCGACCGTGTTCTCAGCGAGCAATCTTGGTACGAGCTAGCTAAGCGTTTCTATGGAACATGTGTTCAATTTCGGCTTGTGCAAATAAATGTTACTTATGCCGAATGGCTTTCACACGGACAAAGGGTCAGGAAACTCATTTACCCATGTGCCACGGAGATGGACTTATCTATTGCAATTGCTTTCTATTTCGCAGCAAGGGCTACAGACTGTGAGCTTTTGGAGATGCAAAAAGACCCTGGTAAATTCTCCTGGCATGAGTTCCACGATCGCAAATCAGACTTGGTATCGCGTCGCGAATCCTACACTTCTAAGGCTAAAGTGTTGTTTTCCGGGCTAGGTGCTGACGAGTTATTTGGCGGTTATTCTCGGCATGAAAACATTTTCCACGGTCTCATGGAGGGAGCTCACGAATCCGAGGTCAGGAGAAAGTATGAAGAGCTTTCCGAGTCCTTGATACACGATATAAACGTCATTTACGAACGCAACCTAGGCCGTGATGATCGGGCCATGTCGTCGTGGGGAAAAGAACTACGATACCCCTATCTAGATGAGACTTTCATCCGCCACGTGATTGAGAACATTCCCGCAGAAATGAAATTACACTTCGAATGGGGCTTGCAAAAGACAAAGAAAGGAGAGAAAAGAGTGATGCTAATCGACAGAAAGCATGTTTTGAGGCGTCTAGCAGAAAATTTGGGGCTTGAAATGGCAGCTAAAGAGATTAAGAGAGCGATCCAGTTTGGCGCCAAAAGTGCCAAAATGGAAGTTGGACAACACAAAACAAGAGGCACCGATTCCTTGTGATCTAGTTGGGGCTTGATCATAAACTACAATTGAAAAGTGTTAGAAAGATTTATAAGACTGACTTTTTGACTGCTATGAATTGACACCATGCGATCATCATCTAGTTAATGGCGTTGCTGGCTCTATCACTAAACACTCACTGGCAGAAAGCAAGTTTTCAGTGGTCTCAACTGTTGACATGTCGAAGTTCTCATCGTTCAACTTCAAGTGAAATACTTCACCACGAACCCAGCACTTGCGGCCAGATTTCTTGAGAACGTAGCACTTGATCATGATATACGATCCCGTCTTGCATGGCTTGAAATAGTTGATGTTCAAATTGGCAGTGACCCCAGTTAAGGTTTTAGAGTTTTGGAACGCAAGACGACAACTTATTTCATCCAACAAGGTGGCAAGCAACCCACCATGAACAATGTCAGGGTGCCCAGAAAGATGTGAGCCCAAGTGAAAGAAGGTATAACTGTGGTTGTTCAGGCCAGCCAAAAGCTCGTCGATATCATTGAACTCCGAGAGGAACTTATCGTCAATGATGAAAAGCGATTGACTTCTCAAGTTAATTTTGTCCACACCCTTGAGTGCTTGTGCCGTGAGATTTGCCAGAATCGACTCTTTGATGTTGCCGCTGCAAGGATTATTCCGGGCGTGCTCTTGGTGAGCATCAGCATAATGCTTATAGACTGGATGGGTGTATAATCTGTCGGCAATGGGGTCGCTGGGCTGACAAGGATGCTTGTTGAAATCCGAGGTGAAACCAGGCTCAATGATAGCCATCTCGAAAATGCAAAGTAATTGGTTGATAAAAAGAGAAAACTGTACGTGCCTTTGGTGCTGCTTTATACCAATTTATAGCAACCGAGCGTGAAGATAAAACTGCGAAATGAAATTGACAGGAGATTTGCAAATTATTTCGGCTGTTCGGCGCAGCGAACAAACGCGCCCACATGCGGGTTGTGCATCTGATTAGGGAATCGAAGCGACAATCTGTAATATGGACCCGTTGTGTTTTAACACCCTAGACAATGGCAGGAGTATATTATTACAATATTTGTAGCATGCCAAATTCATAACATGAACGTGGAGCAAAGTATCATGATGTTAAGCCCACAATGCACAAATACGTGGCAATCACTTTTGGGTGACAAGTTGCGCCGAGCATCGAGATAGCAACTTTTGGTACTGTATTGATTCGCCTTACTGTACTTGAATTGCACACAACCTTGTAGAAGCAAATAAGTGCAGCAGGGGAAGGTGAAATAAATCGATTGACACGTAGAACTGAGAAATAGGTTTGGGACGAAACGGAGAAGAGAAAAAAAAAATAGAAAAGTAAAATAAGATAAAAAAACTCAAATAAACAAATATATGAAGACATGAGCTCTTCGTGCCAATTATATTGTCCTACTTAGTACAACGCACACCGAGTGTAGCTAGAAATGCAGAGAACAAAAAACATCACTATGTCAATGCACCCAGAAATACTTTCTTGAAAGCCTCCTTTCCGTCCTTTTCGAAAATATTCCCATGGCACATGACAAGTGTGTCGAAATCCCAGGCGTATATGGCCCTAAGACCATTTGCAGCCTTCTTTGTATTCACCAATTGCCGAAAGATGAATTTTCCAATGACGCTATCCGGGTTGAGGTATCTGGCGATGAAAGACCATCCGGTGAAAGGGTTGTAGTTAGCAGCAAACCCAGTAGCAGGACTAAACTGCTCCATGCGTTCGTCAGTGCGCAAATTGAAGAGCAAATCGGCCTCAAACACCACCTTCGCATCCTTATGGTAGGTGACAAGTTCCTTGTTGCCATGTGATGGAAGGTACACAAACTCGAAATTGTTCAAGATCTCGGTTTCCGTCACCCCAATTTCCTTCAAAGCCTGGGAATCAATTGTCTTGTTGGCATGTTTCGAGGTAATGGAATAATCTGCAGACAAGCCCTCGCCCAATTGAACTCCTTCCATGGCGATGATCTTCATTTGTGGGAATTCCTTTTTGAAAGAGGCAGCAGCCATTGTGTGTTCCATATCTGGCACAATCAAGTGAGAAACGTTGAACCCGGACTTCTTTCCGGTGAGCAATTCCAACGCCTTTACGACATCTTCACCGTAAGGCATGGCCGACCAAACCACTACAGAATTCTGCAAGTTGAAGAGCGCCATACGGGCCCCGAAACTCACGCGGCCAAATCTCTTGAAACCGGAGACCGAGAGCACGATATTCTCGGTTAGTTTCCTCGATGACACTATCAATGGATTGGAGTACATTGTTATTGAGATGGTAGGGTAGAGAGAACTATTGGCAAAACCTCTAGTGTTTCAGGTGGGAGATAAATCAAGGCTATGCTGAAATTTGATCCTACTGATGAAACTTTTCAATCGCCAGCTTCTTTCGGTTTTATACTTCTTCGCGGTGGCGGCTCCTGAGATTTAGCGGAACATCGCGCATGAGGGTTGTGCACCTAACACGGCGTCGCTTAGTCAGAAGCACATAGACATGAACCGACAATCGTACCACCACAATAGAAGAAGATTTGAATTTCACATGGACATAACACGAAATTGACGGCATTTCAGCGCTGCCAAGCCTGGACCAGAAAACACGACATTATGCACCACACATCTTTCTTTCATCAAGATTCTCGAAACATTGTGGGGCTCATCAAATACATAAAGTGGAAGTTGCTTGCGTTGCTCTCACATCTACGTGGGGGTGGTCTAGATGCAAGTCCTACAGACACAGTGTGGTATTCATGGAGCAGAGGCAAGGATGTTGGTAAAAGCAGAAATATGTCACAAAATTCAATTAAGCTCAAGGTTCAATTGTTTCTTTTGAGCTTGCTTCTATTTTTTTCTTCTGTCTTTTCTTTCGGGCTTCTTCCCATGGTATTGAAAGGAAACCCGTCGCCGGATTTCGCGGATGGTCTTGATTTCATCTACGCACAGTAAATTACTGCGCTCATTTTTAAGTTTGATTTCAGTGGATGTGAAATCAAAGAAGCAAAAGCATATGCGCACATTTACATCAGAAGCATATTCTGTGTGATTGTTTTTTGACTAATGACTACATGGAAGGTCTTATGAATGAATTATGTCTTAATGAATGTTCACGTCACTTCGTACCTTCCAGTCGGGGCTTCCCAATATACTTGATCTGTTAGATGTGAAAGTCTTGGTTGGTGTCGATCCTTCACCCTGGAAAGCACACGAAAAGAAAAAAAAAAAAAAAAAAAAAAAAAAAAAAAAAAAAAAAAAAAAAAAAAAAAAGAAGGGAAAACACAAGAAACTTTATGCTTTCAAAAAGCCTCGCTAACTGTCTAAGTTTCAGACGTATCAGAACCGCTGCCCCCTGTACAAGCTTATAAGGTTCCCGGATTTTTTTTTTTATACCTTTATCGTTATCTGTCTCCGCGTTGCCGTATGCACACCAATGTCGGCTTCTTGCCATGGCTTTCGGAAGCGATGACGATGCCCGAGTGGCCCAGGCCGCACTAATTGGCAAAGATCGAACAATCTTCAATCACATGATCTTCCCAAGAATAACTACCAATTTTTCCAAATCGGGCCTCCTGTGCCTTTATTCTTCTTGGTCTACTTCTTGTTCCAGCTATGATGGACAAAATACACCATAAAGCAAATGCTATATACAATGAAGTAGTGATGCCGAATCTCGGAGTCACACTTCTTCTAATGTCCCAGTTTCTCAATTCCATCATGATCCTCACGTGCAAACTACTAGAAGCAGATCCGGACTTTGACACTCCTATTCACCCAGTGCAAATCTTATTTGCTCGTATGTCCATCACATATGTGCTATGTGTATTATACATGCTCGTCACCAGAAGCGTCGAGGACGCACCTTTCGGGCCCAAAGATAAGAGATGGCTTCTCATTATGAGAGGAGTTTTGGGATTCCTCGGAGTCTTTGGCCTTTACTACTCGTTGCAATATTTGAGTCTTTCAGATGCTGTCACAATCACTTTCTTAATACCGATGGTCACTGCATTTTTTGCATGGATAGTTTTGGGAGAGAGATACTCTGTTCTAGAAGCAATATGTTCTCTCTGCTCCTTGGGCGGGATTCTTTTAGTGGCCAAACCAGTGTTTCTATTCGGTCAAAAGGCAGACTCCGAGACACCGGAATCGGACTCAGCTGAGTCGTCCGACAGTGGATTGCGGATTTTGGGAACTGTGATTGGTCTCCTCGGTGTTTGCGGAGCTTCGTCGGTTTACGTCTTGCTTCGGAAGATCGGAAAGTCGGCGCACCCGCTTATTTCCGTGAGCTACTTCGCTTTGATTACATGTGTCGTTTGTTTTTTGGCTACAATCTTCATTCCTTCGCTCACATTCAAAGTTCCAACCAATTTCAGGCAGTGGTTTCTCTTTTCCCTCATCGGGTTGTCTGGCTTTTTCATGCAATTTTGTCTAGCCGCAGGTCTTCAAATAGAGAAGGCGGGGAAATCATCCCTCATGATCTATTCCAACATGGTGTTTGCTTTGGTGTGGGACTTCATCTTCTGGGGACACGTTCCAGGTTTGCTCAGTATTTTGGGCACTTTGATCATTGTTGTAAATGCCTTTATCATTATCAAGTTCAAGCCATCTGGTGGCTTGGATGATGACAGACGAGTTGACATGGAAGCCGATGGTGGTAAGTACCATACTCCCGGTGAGATGGATATGGACTTTATTATTTCAGATGATGAAGAGTCCGAAACCCGTGACTATTAATAGTCACGGGCTTCTATAAGTAGTAATGCTCGAAAGAAGAGTCATAAAAGCAGTAAGCGGCTGATGACCAGAGACTCGATGTATATCGTCTGTTATTTCTCATCAACTATCGCGTCAAGCCACGAGAGCTTGCTTCTAATGTTACGTATCCTGATCATATCGTCAAGCATACTATCGGTTTCCTCGGCCACATTCTTGCTCAAATTGCTTGTTGATGTGATGCTGGCAATAAGCTTTCGCGAGTTGTTCAAGTTCACATCGATATACTCCACCTTTAACACATCATGACTCGATGGATCTGATGGGAGCCCACGCACTTGCTTTAAAACTTCAGACATTATATTAATAGATTCGAGCAAATTATGATGGCATTTGTTGCCGAGCGCAATGAAGAGAAAATAGTATAGTATATTAGAGATCAGATAAAAAACAATCGATAGATGCCAAGGACTTTGTGTGCAATGAACGCGTACACGAACCGATCGGATATAGTCGATACGAGTAGCTCACGATTCCAAAAGAAAGAAAAAGTTCGATTATCTTTATATCTCGAGTTTGATCCCAAGCATATATTGCTTTATATGTGTACCCACGTCTCCCAAGTAAGTGAGCTCCGGGCGCGCTCCACATACAGCACTCACTTCTATAAATCGCACATCACCAGATCGTTGCCCGATACAGTTTACCATATTTAACTTCACTCCGCTTGCTCTGGATAAAGTATGTCAGGTATTGGTTTGCAAACGCCGCGCGGGTCTGGTACATCTGGACATGTACAAAAAAATTCCGTTGTAAAGAAACTAGAAGGCAGCCGAGAAAAAAGACGCAGAGAGGCCGTTGATGAGCATCGGAAGGTTGTGAGAGCTAAGATGAGTGAGGCCAGAAAGAAGGCGGGTGATGAAGTAAGATTACATGATCAAAAGCGCTGTATTGAGGTGAAGTGTATGGAGTTCAGGGAGTCTCTCGAAGATCAAGATTTCTCCGATCAAGAGATCGAGAAACGGGTAGACCTGCTCCGCACCAAGTTGATAGCCGAAACAAAGGCTCGAGAGGATAAAGTTCAAACTAAGCACCTGGGTCTTTCCTCCGCTCTGTATCCTGATACTGCAAGTAATAAAGATCCTGGTGAATGTGAATGTGAATGTAATGAAGAAATCAGGACGACTCGCACTATCCGTAACCCTATTGGAAAGCAAGAGCTGGGTAACGAAAAACAAGATTCTCCAGCGCCGCTTCATAACTATATCCCGCGTTATAGCGACCGATGAACTCACGGGGCACTTTAACTATCTTCGTCAGTGAAACCTTGATTTTTCTTCTCTGGTATCACCTGAGCAGGTGTCACAATCGATGTTTTAGAGCTTTTGTCGGTAATCTGGGGTATTGCAGCTGCTTCATCGACGTTATTTGCGCGATCCACGTCAAGATATCCACTTCCGTCGCTTGCAGATGCCAAACCATCTTCTGTAAGCATGACCGTATTTGACTCCGAATTCACAGGCTGAAATTGACCTCCTGTCAAGTTCGTGCTTACAGCTAACTCCTTCAGAGGATTCTTCACTGCGATAAAGTGATCATCTGTTGAAGCATCCTCGTACAACGACTCGTCTGTATCTCTAACAGACCCCGACCCCGCAGCATCCACAGTAGTGACGTCAACAAAATTTTTGGAAGGAGATTGCAAAGACATATGTGCACCACTATGCTCAATGTCCAGTTGCAAAAGGACATCAGGCTGCAGCACATCGAATTTACCAGAGTTTTTGCCTCCTAATACTTCCTTCTCGGTCTTCGGATGTTCAGGCTCATTTGTGGGCTCCTTTGTTGCTTCCTCGCACACAACATCTCTCGGGTTGCTCTTCCTAGTGAACTTGACTTCCCATAAATTGGTGGCAGAGACTTGGAATCTTGGCTCGACCTCGATTTTTGTCTCCTGTATCAGCTTTGGAAGTCTTTTCCCACGAGGACCTCGAGCCCTGCGAGGTACTGCCGGCTCCGTTGGAGCGTCGAAGCTTTCATCCGGTAACGATTCACGCGAATCGTTTGTGTTGGATAAGTTTCTCATCATCTCCGGATTAGCCATACCTGGCAAGGGAAGCCCACGGCCCATGATGTTTTGGAGATTAGATGCAAAATCGGCGTGGTTGGCCGATAGCCTGCCAGTTTCGGTCGGCGATGATTTCGGTTGGGTTTGCTCGAGAGGAGCTTGGTTGAACATTTGCTGAAAGGCCGCAATTTTGGATGACAACTTCTTAGGCTTTGGTGGGGGTGCTTTCTTTACGGAAGTGCTGGCTTCCTGGTGTTCTTCGGACTTTGATTTAACTGCATCTTCACCCAAGGCCAAAATCTCTTCCTTTGCCGGCCTCATTGGTATCTTGGGTGTGTTTGTCCTTGTCGGCCTTTTTGGAATAGCCGGCATCAGGTCTGTTTTAGAAGCATTAGTTTCTTCTTCTAGCACGGGCTTGTTCTCCAGGGAGCCTGATTGAAATTTCGACTGGTCGCACAAAGATGTCTCGTGAGACGGCGCTTGAATGCGTTCTTCCTCGTTTTCATCGATTTGATTCTTACTGCTGGGTGCACTTTTCACCTTTTTCGCCGGGGAAATCTCCTCGCAATTCTTGTCAGAAACGGGGTTTTCAGGATCGGGGCTGGCGATGTCATCGCCCACATCTAATGCTTTACCTGTATTCTCTTTAGAATCTACCACACTAGCGTTAGGGACACCTTTGAAAGAGTTCTGGCTCAAAAGGGACTCTTTTGTGGAAGATTTCTTGGGCCGGGCTGGAATCTTTGGGCCCTCCGTACCTGTTTCATTGGTACCTGTTTCTTTGGGATGGTTCCCCGTTTCTTCCTCATGGGTTTCAGGTTCAGGCATACTTTTAGAGCCAATCAGTCGATGGCTATTCTGAACTCCGCCTTCACTACAGGGACCCGTTGCTGTTTCAGATTCGCCAGTTGGCTTATCTGAAAGGTCAGACTTCGAAGTCAAGGCGCTGGGCTCAGCTGAACCCTTTTCAGCGGCAAAGACTTGCGTTCTGTTTTGGATTTCCGGATTGTGTTCCATAACTGGCGAGTCCTCTACAGCCGAATCCGCATTTAAGTCCGAAACCAAATCCAGCAAAACGTCGGCACTACTACCTTCATCGCTTTCAGGAGAAACAGAGAGTCCTCCAAACACGGACAAACCCTGGGAATCTGCGCTCTTCATAGTTATAACCTGCTCAGTTTGGTTTGCTTTTGTTACAGTATCTTCCAGAAGATCGTTCGTTGTGGGTTTGGTGTTTTTTTTCGGCCTAGCAGGAATTGAAGGCACCGTGTTAGGGGTATTTTGCTCCTGTCTGGAAGGGCCGGGTCTCGGTGGGATTGAAGGTGGTGTGGGGTCCAGCATGGTATTATCGAGTTTCTGAAGAGTTTAAAGTGTTAGGAAAGTGGATTTTCTTCGCATTCACTGTGAATAAAGATTCAGATCAACTGAGTGGTGTACTTCCCAGGAAACCAACGGACTCCTCACACACTGATCCTTGTTCGCGACACGCGTAATACACAATACTCCTCAAGCGAGCCTAGGGCACATGGAGCGATTTTGCAGCCTGCCCGAATTCTGTCAAACTCAAGGAGGTAACCTGGAATAAACTTTCTGGTGAAATTACCCAAAAATCTTTTCGTCTTTTCAAATTTACCAATAATGTACATAAATAAAGTTTTCAAATCTATTTCGTCCTGAGTCGTTCTTCCACGCTAGCGAGGTGTCTCATTTAGGCAAGTTGCAGCCAACTGTTCTAGCAAAGATATAACCTGAGGTAGTACTGATCGGGGAACGGATCTACAACCTGTCTGGAATTAAACAGGTGATTTGCACTCACTACTGCCATTGTAGTTAGCTGGCCCATCTTCAGCTCCAGCTGTATAAAATGACCTTCTTTGCCACACTAAGTGTTGGAAAGCCGGATTTCAAAAGATCTCACTTAATACATAAGCAGATACAGAACCTAATAACGCTGACCAAAAAAATTAGATATTAGAGTGCTTTGGACTCTTTAAAAACCTGTAGTGATTTGCTTTTTTTACCTTGTTACAATAATAAAAAAAAAAAGGACTATATTTCGTTCGGCCTTACCAAAAGCTTGTTCTTTTTGGATATGATGTTCATTTGCTTCCACTAGAAAAGGAGATTATTTGTAGAACAAACTTGCTGCACATGTAGGCTTAAAAATTGAAACTATTGGACAGACTACATGGGCCGACCAAAATTCGGGCCCATATCAAATGAGAAGTTCTTCTACAGGGCCGAAAGTAGCTTCGGCAAATTCAGTGAATTAAGACAGATCTGACGATTGATTGAAACAAACACAGAAGAAACGTTCAAGAAATCGAACTCGATATTCTTCTAAGCATTAGACGTGTTACTTCGTTTACAATGTCTTGTCATATTGGGGGCTAGGAAATAAATTCAGACAAACATGGTAAACTTCAACCTTGTCCTCGAATTAGATACTTTCAAGAATACTGTTTGGAGGTCACTTTATTCACTGGATTCTAGTGATTAATGTCACTTGCATGTCTAAAATGTTCCAACTACATTTTTTTTGCCGCCGGATACTTACTGTTCCTTTCAAAAAAAGCTGTTTGTAATGGGAAAAACAAGTATGTCCACAACCGGCAAGGCCAGCAAGATACGCGGCATACAAAGTCGACTTCAGAAAATGAAAAAGAAAAAAAGAAGGATAGCGGAACTGGAATAAACAAAACTGGACTAGCTCTTCTGTTAATGAGTGTTCCAGTGAATGAACAGTTACGACTAGGTCCCTACTTTATATTGTACTACCGATTGAAACCCCGATGTGATATAACTATCTTTATATTATTCGTATCGCTGCGCTAAAAGATTTACGAGTAGTTCAATCTAAAGATGTCGTTGAACACATAGTATGAGTTTCCATCTGGAATCAAGTGAAACACTTGCGAATAACGCTGGGCGTTTTGCTCCTCGTCAATCAACAACTCCCCGGTTACCATAGCCAAGATATCGCCGTTTGGAGATGCAGGCTGGGCATCCAAGGTGGAAATTCTGTGAGCAACCTTTTGGAAAGGTAAGGAAACCAACTTCTCAACAATATCCTTAGCACCTTGAAGTTGAGCAGTCTCGAACGTCAACATCGACAGTTCCCTGTACAAATTACCCAACTGGTTTCTGTCCTGGTCAAATTGCTGGTAGTAAAAGTTACAGAATTCGGTAGCAACGGTGTTGAAGTCGACTTGAAAGTGTTAGTATGACCAATTGTGAAGGGTTTGAAAGCTGAGCGTCTCAAGAAGAAACCAAGAAATGGAATATGGTCTCGAATAGTATACGTCATCCAAATGAAAAAAGAAGAGTGGTATTAGACGCTTGAAGCTTTATTTATATTGGCCTAACGTAATTGAGCGCCGATGAGTTGGCCGATTCACGGTTTCAAAAACGATATTGATATACCCAAACTTCGCAGATTATGATTTCTCAGGTGCTTTGACTAACATGAATCAACCCAAAACCAAGTCTTCACAATTTACGCGAAGACGAGCATGCAATATGTATATCATGGTTATTTGCATTAAGTCAAATATAACATACCAGACATGGTGAGTTCTTTGTGGAATGGATGAGAAAGCAGGTCTTAAGATCACTTTTTTTTGCTCCTCTCTTGTTGGACTCAGGTAACCTCGCAAACGACTCAGCTCATATGCACTCCTTATTTAAGATTCCACCCTTTCACGGCAAAGGCATCAAAGCCAAATCCACAGAATATTAGGATGTACAAGTCCATTCATTTGATGTGCGAAGGTTTCAATGAGGTGGAAATTAGTGGCTACACGAATAAGAATCAAGGACTTCTGACTGTTAGAACTTCAACTGATCTCGTCAGTCCAGGAAAAAGTAAATTGGAACTGACGCGCGTTGCCGACAAAGCCCATGTCTGAGACTTCCATTGTCAAAATCGTAATGCCTCTCGACCTTCCGTACTGGACTGATTTAGCAGGAATACGATTGGCCCTCGGGAGTTGCACAAGGGCACTTTTCAGAGAAATTCTCAATCAATTGTCTACACGGAATCAAAACTAAATTGCAGTGATCAAATCGAACTACAGTGTCATTGACATACGTGTAGGCTCGGCGTTCCTAATCATTATAGTAATTCACTTTCTCTAGGTTTAAGTCCTCTACAATTAAAAGAATCTGTGAAAACAACTCTTAGTCATTTATTGATTTGGAATATTATAATACGCGCCCATTATTTGTAATGGATTAGAAGCACAATGTTCTAATTCCGTTGCATGAGATGCGAAGGGAAGGAAAATGTAAGAATAATGAAAACAAACAAGAAAAAGAAAGAAACAAAGAACGAAAAGGAGTACACTCGTCTTCAATATTGAGGTACCGAGTTCATCAGAATAAAATGGGTGTATTTTCAAGAATACAATGGGCATAAGCAAAACCTGGAAAAAGTGGCACAACATTTCAGCCTCTTCGTGTCAAATCATTTAGCGTACAAGGTAAAAATACACCTTGCGGTGTGGATTCACGGGTAATGGATCAAGAAGAGAACTTGCCGAAAGCAAATCCGGGAATAATGATAGCGGAATTTGTGTTCCCCCTTTCACTTTCGTACTTGGATGCGGCTTCTGGAAGGCCTAAGAATGCCGATTCTCCTTGGATATTTAAACAAACTTTGGCTGAGCAGAAACCGATGGCTTGATCAAGTCAATTGGCTGTAATAGTTGTAACATGAAAGATTTTATAACCCAATTTCTTGTTATTGCTCTTGCTTCTGCCGTCGCAACAATCTCGGAGCCCAAATCAAGGTTTAGCTTCTCACTTGCCTTGAATCCTTCCAGATTTGAACGACGGAATAGTATATACAATTCAGGGAGACCACTTTCTCCACCAACTGAAAACATTCTTTTGGAGGTCAACGATAATATCGAAACTGATGAGGACGAAAGGCTTACGGAGGCAGGTCAAGAGGTTTCCCGGGAGATACAAGCGTGGATTCAAGAGGAAAAAGACGTATATGACATCGGATTCAAAATCATGGCACTCTTTCTCGGAAATTTAGAGGCAGACAAAAACGCCTTCATAAACTTGCTTGAAACTGGAAGCCTATCTGATCTGTGGTTTGAGCCAACTTTCGAGCATTTGGAGAGGTCTGTCTCAATGCATTATTCCCACTTTATGAGCTTCGAGCCCTCTTGGTGGGCTGCTCTTGACAACATCGCAGTTCGACTCAACTTACCAAGCACTCAGTCTTTGCAATTGATGTTCCGTGAAATGATACTTGACATCCGTGTCATACAAGAACATGTCCGCAGTAAGATCTTGAGAGCTACTATAGCAAAATTGAGAGAGGCGTTCAATTCGACAACACTGGACCACAAACTTCAAGATGCTCATCAGAACATTGATCTGGTTGACTGAAGCGAGTCGCCGCCATCTATACGTTTTGTACCAACAAAAATATACATAAATGAATCCTCACTTAACTTCTAAACGACAAGTATTGTCTTATCCGCTGGTCACATCGCCTCTAGAAGTAATGCTCCCATATAGCATAGCCAACGATGTAGTAATACCGTCCATGCGATCATGCGAATTTGAAATGCACCACTTTCAAAGAAAAAAAAAAAAACAAATGCACCCAAGATAAGTTAATGAGTGCTCACTAGCATAGTTCATACTACGCGTTGAAACTTGCTTTATTTTAGCACGTATCCATTTCTAGTTCGAGTGTGGGCCTCCCGTCGCAAATCATCATTGCAACGAAGATCCTTCGCAAGTACAAGAAAAACACAAGTTTGTTCTAGACAAGCTGGGAATAATCCTTCAAGATTCCCTTCATGTGCGTATTGGTAATCTTTCCTCGTCTTGCCTTCTTTTGCTTCCTCTCTTGTTGCTGAGGCTTCTTTTTCATTTCTTGAGGATCCGCACCCGTTGGCTTTAGCGAGTTGTCAACCAAAAGTTGGTACAAACTGTCTCTGTCTGGAACTTTGATCTTGTTCCACAGCTCAACAAATTCCTCGTCTACAGTTCCAATCTCCCCACCAAGGTTTGCCCACACCAACCGAGGGGCGTTTTCCTTTTTATTTCGCAAGACAAGAATTTTGCTCTCCTCTTCAAGCTTGGCTATAGCATCCAAACACCCCGACCAGCCGTCTCGAAGTTCCTTGACAGAAGTACCTTTAAAAGTCGGCTGCAGTCGCAAAAAGTTAAGCAAATCGTCTGAGGTCCGTATGTTATGGAGAGACATGTATTCTAACGTGTTGGCACCAGGGTCGTACTTGATACGGTCGATCTCCTTCAAAAGAGGAAGCAAGGTATGAGTGATATCAAAGGAAAGATACCCTTCTAGCTTCTTCACCTCAATAGGGGTATCCTGCTGCTTAATGTACTCCACAGCTAAGTGGAGTCTCGTTGAGAGATGTGCACCGGAAACACCGTCCAAAATCTCTTGCTTTTGTCGCTTTGCCTCGTGGGTAGCACCATCCTGATTGTCCCCACCCCGCTTATGCAGAGGCTGTTCCGCCACTGGATTTGTCACGGGTTTTGGCGTAACTGCTCTCCTCACAGCAACCGAAGGACCTGCCCTAATACGGCTTTTGAATGCAGACAACTGAGCGGAGAGATCAGACATATTTGGTGATTGTTTCCGGGTACTCCTGGAGGTTGACATATGCCCGATCTCAGCCGTAACTTAATGTGTTCAGGTCGCTCGTCATGTGACTTGGTGCACTGGCGCCGATCATTTTCTGAGTGCCTCTTACGCCACGGCAAAAACAAATTGGAGAGATGCTAGCAGTGTGAAGTATTCAAAAGGACATGTTGCAGAAAATCTGACTTCAAGTTTCCATTCATTTGTTTGCTTTTTAGTGTGACACTGACTCCAAACATGTGACTTCACATATGGCTCCACATGTTGTCAGCGGTCTGTTAAAACTTGTTTCTGTAAAAAAAAAAAAAAAAAAATGTAAGTACAAGTACATTTCGTGCCTACGGCAATTATAAAGTTTGACTTTGAAGATTTTTGACATAGAGTTAGTTTGTTAAGAGCATACACCACATTCGATATAGCTGTGGTTGAACACGTTCACGCTGAAGCGTGTGGAGAAAATCTTCGCTAGTCGTGCGCGCGTCAAAGGTCGCGCAGGGTCGCTGCTAGCATATTGACGGGAAATTTTCTCTTCCTTCGACACCCTTTTTCTTCTCTTAACATGGGAGTTTTTTTCACTTTGGTACCGCCGAGGCATTAACAACGAGCTGAGGTATCAATTGTGAAGGGGCACCTAGAAGAAGATCAATTTAGTTTGTGACGCCAACTCTAAAACCATCGCTGTTGGAGGTCGCCGGCTCTTCGGAGCAAGTGCTGATCCATGAAACGGTGATGACCTGAATGTTGGGACATATTTTTTACGGGGTTTCATGTGGGAAATATACACGTGTTATTTCGTTTGTCCATTTATTTTTCATTTAGATTGTCCTTTTGATCGTCTTATTCTTTTCCTGTTCTTACCATTTTGTGCCGTTGGGAGACTCCTAAGAGAAGTAGTTTTCACCCACCCTACCCCTTCGTTTCATTTCTCTTGCCAAGTTCTCTTCTGCCACCGTGATCATTTGGTCATTGATGATCTTTTTGATGAGTCGCTCGCCCGCGAGCTCTTTCGAATTGATGATTTTTGCCCATGGCAAATTCTTGTTCATTCCTGAATTAGTAAGGTCTAGAATGAAGTCAAAATGTTTTGTTATTGTTGGTAATTGCTTAATGTCTTTTTCTCCATCAATAACCGACGACTCTATTTGATGGAGTTTAAAGTAGAGACTTTCACCTCCATCTACCTCCATCTCCGTGAGCAGTGACTTATACATGCATAAGAGGTATTCTCGCACAAGCTTCAAGTTGATCCAGATCATTGAGGACATGTTTAAGTACTTTAAGTTTTCCTGCCGCCCCTGCAAGCATTTGAATATCTCTTCTGGCTGAACCACTTCCAAATGTGTAGTGTTAATTGATTTTAAGCTCAAGTCACTCAAGAATAACACCCCATCTCCCTTGTTTGCATAATGTAGATCCGGAGAGACTAAGTGAGCTGGTGGAAGTAAGCTATTGTATTTCCATACAGGCTTTGACAAGCTACCAATGGAAAATATTGAGGATGCGGAGGAAGTTACATCAGCACAGGTAGCTGGTTGAGGCCGAAGAACCTGGTCCATTTCAAGCTGGGGACCAATTGATTCCACGATACGCATCATGTCCTTGTGGTAGTTGTTCACTAGATCGTATCGCGGGTATTGTGATTGAAATGTGCGTTTGATGCGATAATCTGTTGATAACGTGACATTGGCCAAGTTTAGCTCCTCCAAGTTTGGACATAAATTTACCAAATGAACGATGTAGCCAACCGGGAGGTCTTTTGATGACGCGTAGCTCAGAAGGAACCGATTGATTTTAGGATGACTCGATGTTGATGTCGATGATGTGGCTTGTCCCACAATGACCGATGATGGCACCAAGGGCGCGCTATTCTTCTGAACATTCGTCAGAGATCGTCTGCGCTTGAAGTATTTTGACAATTTAATTCTCTTTGACTCGTTATGATTCTGATTACTAGGTACTATTCTAGTACAAGACTTGGACAATGGAATCACCACAGGGTGCAAAGCATTCAAATTGTTGCGGAACTTCCAATCTCTCCACCCAGCCCAAACTTTAGACAAATAGTGGCTGAATACCTCCAGGCTTGAGGATGATGATTCTGAGGGGTGTTCGCCCTCGTATACTTCAATATCGGCATTTCCTGGTTGGATCTTCGACAAATCAACATTTTCGATAAGTAAACCAAGACTCGTATTTAGACGAAGGCACGTGATGAACTGAGCGAAGCGATATGTAGACGTGAAAGTCACCGAACGCAAAACAAAAGGCTTTGCAAGCCTGTAGAAGGTTTTGTTTGCATATAGACAATTCTTGTACGACAGAAAATCGTCAACGTAACTAAAAATTATTATTTGAATCTCCATTGGAAGCTGCTTAAATGAAAGGCACCGTATTTGTGACCATCTGTCAAGCAGTTGTTCTGATAGTTGAGCTGCTTGTGCTTGTTTCAAGCCCAGAACTTTCCTGCTGATGAGCAGAGCTTTCAAAGAAACATCCGAAAGCAAACTGCGGTATTTCATTGGAAATTTTGATCTCTGCTTTTGCAGCTGTGTCATCGTGAACTGCGCAACTATCGTCTTGACTTCCAGTGGGGAAAGATGAATGATCCGGTGGGTCTGATAGTCATATGTGACGTTTGGATTAACAAGCGAGCGATAAGGGGGAAGGGACGGGACATTTTGGGTCTCTGGCATAGTTGTGGGTCAGTTAGGACTTTCTGAAATAACTTCCAACAGATGAGGCAAGGAAAAATCAATTTCGATGGCAAGTGTTCTATATTAGTAGTGCTCAGTTGTGGTGATCTAACGCTACAGTTTGCAGTCTAGCATCTGCACTGCCTTGAAATCGTAAACCAAAAGAAGATGGCTGCAAAAATGAAAATGTATAGATAACCAAGAAAAAAAAAAAACCAATTAGGGTAATTGAATCGGAATAACTCTCGCCACTCGTTTTCAAAGTGTGGGTGAAGTTGCCCTGGAAGTGTCTTGTGCGGAAACCCCTCTGCAACCCCCAGCCCATTGCTGTGGAGCTAACGCATCAGGTGCATTATCTGAGGGTTGGGGCTACGGGTGTGGGGGTGGAAGTGAAAAAAATACGAAAATGGGGACTAGCAACTACTTGGAAGCAGCAGAGCTCTCAGCTCGTATCGATCCAGGATAAATCCGAGTCTCGACTTGCGGAGTCCCCTGGAAATAAACTATAGATCTGAAACAGCCCCATCGAGTCTCAGCCCCTATGATGCTTGGTATTGTTGTATGCATCTTCTGAGACAAGAGGGGGCGTGCGTGCAGACAGCCACAAGCACGCCCGGGGCTTTGGCAAGGAAAAAAAAAAAAAAAAAAAGAGGGTGGAAAAAAAGTGTTTGCATCCCAAACCGGGATTCGCACGACAAATAACCTGATACCAGCTGGCTCGACTCGCGGGAGGCGGGTAGGTGAATAATATGAAGCCGGAGAAAGCCAGCTCAAAACAGTCAGTTAATGTTATTTGGTGTCGTTTCATGGTACTCTCTCTTTAAAAGGAAACACCGAGCAGAACTGTATGCTGAAGGCAAGATCCAACCTTCTTTCTCGGGTGTCCCCAGTAAAAATGTAGATTTCCCAGTAATATCGATAGGGTTGAAGTGAAATAGCAAGGAGCTACAACTTCATGATTTCCTTAACTAAGTAGGTATGATCCTAACATCAGGCGAACCTTCTGAAAATCACAGCAATGCCAGGCATGTAGCTTTGGCACGGGAAAAGGGACGAGAACTCAGATCGTAAAGGAAATATACCCATATTTTCGGCACATGACTTTACAATACTTCTTGAAGCCTTCTTGTATAAGGAGGCTTAACTGCGAGCTTGATAGTTTATCCTATTTTAATGGAGGACCACAAATCATTCTGACACACCCTCACGGATAAAAAAGTCTCTTTATCGAAGCCAATTTAGTTCACCCATCAACCAACTCATTTCATTATATTCCCAATAAACGCAACTGGTTGAGGAAGAGACAATCCCTGGGAACTAGCATATTGAAACCAAACAACCCTTCCCAAAAACTTTCCCTTTTAGGATGACCAAAATGACTTGGATAATAAGGCCAAATTCGGCTCTAGCACAACAGCTGAGTGAGTTCACTGAAATTGATGTGCAAGCATTTCGAGGTTTCTCACACATTTATCAGATCCTCGATCAAACGCATCAAAAGCTTCTCGGCCAAGAGTTCATGGAGAGAAAACTTTCAGAATTGGGCTTTTAGCTCTAATGAAATGAAAACCATACATCTTGGGATCCACCAGTTGACTATCAAAGCCACTTTGTGTCTTGTTGTAAGGGACTTCCTGTGACCCAACCAATGGTGAATAAATTCGGCTTCACATCACACCACAAGGTTTGTGGTTAAAGATGACTCTTTGCATAATTTTGTCTGGATTAGCCTATTCAAGAGCATTATCTGGGTGATTTCCCATTGTCTTTTCAACAATGGAGTATCTCAAATTCGGTAATGAGTTTTTGCTGGCAATAGTAAAGGTATACCTGGACAAAAAAGCGAAAATAATAATAGCTTTTTCGGTGCACTTGTGGAGAATCCGACATTACGATTTAACTTTTTGAGTCGATTGATTTGAACTCTATAAAGCGGGTAGATTTATAGATCTTTGTTAATGTGAAGGCTTCTCACCTCATTCAATGTTCACCCCCTCGAAAGATTTCACAAAATCTTTCTCTGAAAAGGCCTTGAAGAAAGAGAAAAAGAGCGAAATTCACCAATAATGTACTCGAAAGCCAGATTCTCTGTAGTAACTTAAAGCTTTTCTGTGAGCGGAGGCTTTTTCTTTCTTTCCTTTTCTTTTCTATTCGCTTGCGTATGATTCAAAGAATATAACGGTTGTCACGTCAAAGTTACCTATTACAAACTACATGGCTCAGGGTATACATGGGCTTGTAGTTAAAATCAGGTGAATAGCATCCTTGTCGGTATTATTAGCACACGATATACCGTAAGCTCGACATATCATTGTTCTACACGCTAAACCTGGAAACTCAATTAGGTATTGAGATTTCAATTGGGTCACCGTGTCCAACTGTTTTGCCTTCAAGACAATTCTTTGCATTTTGTGACACTGCGACAATGTTAGCTGCGGTGGTGAAAAGCTTTCAATTCTGTGAAGTGATCCCTTGGTCGGTGTACGTCGTCCTTACCTGAGTTAGTTGATTAATCTTGCGGCGGAACCTGCCACCAAAGTGGAGAGCTGTTGTATCTAATCGCTTAGGGCCATAGGAGTTAATGAAATCCAGCTTGAATCTAAATCCCAGTGCGTTTCTCCACGCAATGCCAGTACCAAACGGTGTTTGAGCGGGTACCATGTGCAGGCCAAGGCAAATTGAACTTTTATAAGCCCGTCAACCTGGTGCGCCCTGATATGGACGGTCGTATTTGACTAAGCCCCATCTAGTTCCTGAACTTGCGTTTGGATGGCGCCGAACCAAAAATCAACCTGGTATCCGAACATCCCGGTATTCCTGCGCTAAGCTGCATCCCTGGATGGACTGCATCCCTGGATGGACTGCATCCCTGGATGGACTGCATCCCTGGATGGACTGCATCCCTGCGCATCTGTTGGTGTTGCCGCACCTTCTTGGTGCCGTGAATGTCGCAAAGAAACCTTTACAGAAACGTGAGGGGACTGAGGTATGATCATATGCGGAAAAGAACCGTGAACGCCAAAACAAAATAACAATGAACCTTCCCCAAAGCAAAAGTGTATTTGGGATAATATCACAACCCTCTTGGCTTCCAAGATATTAATTGGGAAACTTCTTGCTCTTAGCCTGGTTTCGGGGTGATGGTATGCCTTTTTGACGCAGAACAAGCCACAGAAACATGCCACACCTCCACATACAGAACATGCTCGACCCGAGCTCGTAATTCTGCTGCATCTAACACGTTATTTGTGCAGGGGTTAGCCACGAAGAGTAGGGCTCCCGCCGCCAGAACATTCAACAGAGGACACTAACATTAGCTCATGAAACCTCATGCTCACGTCACATTCAAGTTACAAGTCCATTACCAGGAAAAGTAATCAGTCAGCAGGCATAACACCAGCCGCTTTCAACTCATAAATCAAGAATCCCCATCACCTGAATTTTTTTAAAAATTCACCACTCAAACTCGGAATGATGACCAGACCATTGCGTAGGAAGGACCGCGTAACCCTATTATCTGTGTAAGCGGCGGTGTGGAATTCCGCCAGCAAACGAATTGAATGCGAATGTCTCCTGCACCGACTTCATGTCGGGGTCCCGAAGATCTAGCGGCAATCTGACAAGCACTAGGTTCATGCCGGAGCTCATTGCGGTGACTGTAAGGTGTACGTACATGATGATACTGTGCACCCGAAACCCCCAATACATCCCCACTCCCGGTTGCACTTAAGTTTGGGCATGTGAAACATCCCTTCCCTCACCCTAGAACCTGCAGACAGATCTGTAAAAGGGTTGACGATTCACCCTGTGCATAACATCTTACCCATTGGGCAAATACACTACTACAGAAAAAGATTGTTGCCATGCTCGAAACAGATACCAATAGCAAGATAGAAAGTGAAGGGAGAGAGACGGATTGAATACTTTGTTATCAAGTGTAATCATCTACCCTTGTTCCCGACAAAAGCGTATGCGATAGCTTCTCGCATATCGTACTACACCGACGGGTTCTCTTGCACTCCCGCATATGCATGAGCTGCATAAGGAGCCGCCCAGGATTGCTCGATTGGCAGTGATCGCGTTACTGTCTTCTGTCCAATGCATCACTTATCAGTATCGGGTTTCGCCTTTTGTTCTCACCCAGATGTTTTCGGTAAGAGCAAGGAAAGGTTCTCGCGTTACGGTCCTTCAGCATCTTATACATAAGCACCGCAGTCTAAACGCCCTCCCGGAGACCGTTATATACTGAACAATCCCCGAACCTTAGAGTTTACTTGATTCATTACGGTACAAATATACTTTTCGTGTGCGCGAACTTCCGACTGGATCGGCTTGTTACGACCGTTTAACATAATTCACTTTACAGACAACTCTGGCGTGAGTTCGTCCCATGAAAATACGATCTGCTGTCCAACATTCGCTTGAAAGCAACACGGCCGTATCTATTTCATTTATACTGAAACCTACCCTAGGTTACGCTTTTCATTCAGAAACTAAGGGACACAAGGCAAGTGAGCCGAGGTAAGGCCTAGGTGAAACGAATAGCCCACGTCTGTTTGCTTGATATTTTTGCTTGATCTCAACATCCAGAACATCCAGCTTACGACTGCCCGTTGGTCTTTCGAGATTACCCAGAGTACAGTTCTCTGGCCCTTGAACGGAAGATTTAAACATTTGACGTTACTGGCTATTGCTTGAGATGCCTCTGAACGAACAGTTGACCCCCACATACCATGGATACATTCTTTCCAACGAAGATGCTCTCTATGTGGTGCAAGCCGCACTCAATAACAGGCTACCCTTGGTCAAACGCAGACCTTTAGATAGCGAGCGACCTGAGCTTATCCGGCTGGGAAACGTGTTTGTATTTATCGAGGAGTCATCTGAAATCAAAAGATGGACGGATGGCGTTGCTTGGTCAGCGTCTCGGATTTTGGGGCGTTTTTTGATCTACCGGAAGTTGGACAAAAATGCTGTCATAAGCAAAGACGACAAACGGAAAGTCAAAATCACTGCTGCTAAACGAAACAGCTTAAATGATACGCAACACCCGGAAGTGAGCCTTCCGAATGGAGGCTCGTCTTATCCCCAAGAACCTCGCTCCGCCGATCTCTATTCGCATTATGATAACATCGATACTACATATGACCAGTCTCGTGCATCTCCGTCGGTCTCTTCCTCCAGAGGCCTGTCCCCACAAGCACATTTGCCCGTGTCACAAGACCGAGGTCTCCTCAAGAAAACACTCTCTTTGAAGATCGCCCCTGACCCCAATGGGGATCGCCCTCAGCAAACTGTACATCTCATATCATACTTTTGTGCCCATGATGTTATTTTGGGTAACCTAATCCGTCCTTCTCAAACTTTCCTCAAAGAAACCCCAATTACCTCCAGCGTATGGCTGGCCATGAAGAGGTCGTCTCTTGGGGGCAAACTCTTATCAGAAAATGAAGCCAACTTTTACTTAGACACCAACTTCCAGTTGCAGAACATGTCCTCATTTCTGGTCAATGATGACAGACCGCTGCGGGTCATCACGCGGGAGGTGCGAGCTCACCTGTCAAGCGACCGCTCACAAAGATATTCCCCAGCATTACCCTCAGACCCATCGAGGCCTGCGCCTTCAAGTGCCCCGGTGACTGGACTCGTAAAGCCTTCGTATGGACTTCATACTGGCGCCCCTTTGCGTTCCCTGGTCTTTGGCTCTGTTGGCAGCGATAACCAAATTCTACACGACACAACCCATACCCCATTCTCCTATGGCACAAGTGATGGTAATCCTCATGTGGGGACGCCTTCCCTTGACGAGCAACCACGAAAAAGGAGCAAGTCGCTTCAAACCGACACACATCTTCCCCGTCATATTTCTGCCGAACCAGCGACAACTGAATATCCCTATGCTCCGTATGTTGCAAAGGGCACATATGACACGATGCAAGGCTACGTACCTCAGCTGTTGCACCATCCTAATTTTGGAGGAGGCATCCGAAGTTTCAGGCCCGATATGCCGCTGCCCCTTAACATTGGTGGGCCTCATGCGTGGGATGCCAACAGTCATTACGGGTCAGAAGTCGTTCGGGGATTGGCGAGTGCTCCACCTTTGTATTCAACCGGCGAGGAAACAACTGAGCATGGATATGAGCAGTTTTCTACCCTGGGAACGATACCTGCGTTGAATAATAGGGCTTTTGGGGTACAAGTGTCACATCAAGCGCAAAATAGACCACATGCTAGTATCAGCCCACAATACACCGCCTTGCCTTATCCAAGGTGGGATCTGTTTCCTCTGGCGGTACATTTCTCTGCTCCTGTCGGGCCCGAGAGTCACCACGAGGAGATCGACAATGACCAGCGTGAAATATACGAATAGATATTCGCTCAATAGACTTCGTTATGCACAATTATAATATACTCATAGATGCAGAGACATATTTTCTGGGGCAGTATTATCTTCACAAAAACTGTGTCCTTCTATTTAGCTTTGCCCTCCCTGTTCTATGTTTTCTTGGTTTTGTTTCCACTCGAGCAAAGGCGCCAACTCACTCACCAGGCCGCTTTTGTATTGAATGAAAGAATGCTCGAGAAGCTCGTCTGTGGATGCCCTATACTTCACGTCAACGCATAGACAGATGGATAAAAACTTTTTTATCGAGTTACTTAGCAACTCGGGCTTTTTAAGCTTGGGAGTTCCATTCGTAGCAATGAGGTACAATGCTTTCAAAGGTTCTTCGTTGAGGTATGGCGGCTCACCTTCGATCATTTCGATTGTCATTATCCCTAGCGACCAGACATCAACTTTCTCATCATATTCCTTTTGCTTCACAACCTCCGGAGCCATCCAGTAAGGAGTTCCCACCATAGTAGCCCTCTTGGATCTTTGATCGGTTAGCTTAGCGCAGAATCCGAAATCGGTGATCTTCACGTGCCCGCCCGCACTAAGAAGGACGTTGTCTGACTTAATGTCTCGATGTATGATGTGTTTCTTATGCAAGAACTGTAGACCTTTAAGGGTCTCATGACATATGGTGGCGATCTGGCGTTCATTCAACTTGCACTCATTATTCTCAATCACCTCAGTCAATGAGCCACCCTCCATATACTCCATGATGACTAACAAGTCGTTATTTCCTCTCAAGTAGGAATCCAAAAAGTTCACGATGTTGTCGTGCCTAGAATCCTTCATAACAAGGATTTCATTAATGATCAACTCCTTGCGGGGCTGAGCTTGGAGATCCATTTGTTTGATGGCAACTTTCTTGCCACGTTGGCCAGTGATGAGCGATTCTGCTAGATACACCTCGCCCGATGCACCTTGCCCGGCTTTCAGAATGATGCGGAAAAGGGAAGACGGATCGTTGCTATTAACCACTGTCTTTAGTTTGGCGATGATTTGTTTATCATTAAGTTGCTCTTTCTCCTTCTTCAACTGTTTTGCAGTTTTGGGTTGAGGCGTCGCGGTCTTCTCAGATTGAGGCTCGCTCTTCTGTTGCGCATTGACATCAGTCTTCTGGGACTTTAAGTTGAGCGGCTTGAGAGACAATCCATCGTCTACTTTGGGCATGACTGGGTCAGCTTTTTCCAAGCTTTGCTTAAGGTTTTCAGAATGAATCTTCACCCCTGGATGCACATTATGTGGCAATTTGGGTGGAGTGGCTTTGGGCACCTGTGTCACGGCACCTCCAATGAATGAAGAATGTTTCAAAGGTTGTGTTTGGTTGTGTGATACTCCATTCTTGTACGGGCTAGTGTTTTCCGATTTCTGATGACCATTCTGCGTCGATTGGATCTGAGTGGCATTGTTCACGTGCTGTCCAGGAGGAGGTGGGGCGCGTCTTTCAGGAACCAAATCCGTCTTGCTGGAGTTTTGACCAGCACTCATGAGAGCATTCAAAGGCGACGCATTGGATCTTGGTGCCTGTTGCTGGGTCACATGATATGGCTGGGGTGGTTTTGGTGCGGCCCTCGTAGGACGCAAATCTAGCTTTGTGTTCTGGGGGGCGGGCTTCGCCACAGGGTGTTTAGTCCAATCTTGCAAGTTCATTTTTGCTTGGCCACCCAAGTTTAATGCAGGAGAGGCCAGAGGCGTGGTTGCGTTGGACCCGTTGATATCAGAATAAAACTCAAGCACCTCAATGACAGCCAAAGGATCTTTTTTCCAGTCCTCGTTTGTAATTTTCGAGTGTTGAAGCATCGACTTCCATGCGTCCGGTAAACCGGTGAAGTTTCCACTTGCCGGGTCAAACCCAACATGGACCTTGTGGGTAAAATTTATTGGGCTTGAAACGCCCGAGTTCCCCATTGAAGAGATTCCATGCTGATTGACCGAAACAAGCGGACACTTGGTAGTGAAGGCATCGAGCCAATCCAAGTAGTCGTGGTAGCTTTTGATCGACACCAAAAGTGGCTTGCTTCCGTTCTTCGGTATGATCTCCATTGTCTGCGACGTCTTGTTATAGCCCGAGTTGGGTTTGATGTTGATGGCGCTGATCAAGTTGAGTGGGAACAGCAAGTCAAAATCTTGGTTTGTCTGCATCGTGGGCTCGTTCTTGAAAAAGTTCAACGCACGGTCGCCAATCGACATGTACCGCTTATTCCACCTAAACGAAGTGAAAATTCCGTCATCCTTAAGGTATACCCAGCCGCCAACTTTTCTAGGCGACACGAGCTTAATGTTATCGGAATCCTTTAACAGTGACAGATTCTGTACCAGCCCAGGAGGCGGTGGGGCGCGGCGGTGGCCTTTAATGTCGGAGTTGTATAGTGATGTCATGAAACAAAAGATGCAAAACTAGGAAAAGAGTGGGTATATACTTTGAAGCAGCAAGATTTCGATCAGTGTGTAAAAAGAAAGCTGGGGCACACGGGTAGGTGGAAAAAGGAAGCCACGATTATAGTAAAGAAGGCCCGGCAAAATAAGCTCTGTTTCTATTACCACCTGCTAATTTCTGGCTGTGATACTCACACTTTTTTGTTCGGGGAAGGTGGATGAAAAGCCGAAACTCAGGTTTTGAAGTCGAAGACGGTAGTTGATCTGGTGTCTTTCGCCTGTTTAGGTGCCTGGTTTTCTGAGAGCGCCGCGGAAATGCAAGAGCGCGCCTCGCGGCATAGGAAAAAAGGTAATCAAACAGGCGCGAGCAACATCGAGACGTGTCGGAAACCGTAGCTTTCTTTGATAAAGCGAATACTAGCCAATTGGGCAGGTGGTGTAAATTTTTTCTCTCGGTTGCTTCTATGATTAGGAACTGTGAAATCTGTTATCTTGTACGCGGATACTGTCTTACAAATCTCGCACTGGTCTATGAGGTACCGCCTAGCTTGTCATACAACACTAGCAAATCAAGGGCAAGGCTATGCTTTGGAGGACAGAGCCGCAGCGCGCGCCCGTCGGCTAATGAAAGCTTTTTGGAGGGAAAATGAGGAAGCCGGCGCGTGGTTCTGGGCACCTGAAATAGTGGTGCCCATTTCAGCTAGTAGGACTCGTGAGATCCATTCAGGCATTTCGTATACTCCAAGCTTTATACTTTTTGAGGCATTGTACATCTCGCTAGTGCCGTGTAAGATAATGTCTTGAGTGAAGAATGTTGCAGTTAAAAGCTTGCCATGCAGTTGCGAGCTCGCGCGTATGAAAAAGGGGTATTCTCGTGTCCGACACGTGTAGCACACAAAAGTGTTAGAAGACTTTTGGTGATGACACTTTAGTGTTGTCAGCTGCTTAATTACTATTTCTTTCTTCAACCCAAGAATTATCGGACCCTGTTTTCTGCTATTGTTTTACTGGAATCGAGTATCGGAGAAAGCATTAATGCGAGATTCGCGCCCGGCAAATCAAGATAGAAAAAAAAATGTCGACGTGGAAACGCCTAAATTGCACGCCCATGGGCTGGTTCTAGAATGTGCACTCTTTTGATGGGTGAGAACACGGTGCGCGTATGAGCACGTCACATACGGTTGAAAGCCTGAAGTAATTTTCTTCGCTGACTGGTTAAAGCACTACTTAAGCGAAAACCTCGATACAAAAATCTCCGGAACATCAATCTTGTACGGCTTCGGTGAACTACCCTTGATTCTTCCCTTTTTTTGCTTTCGTTGTTTTGGCCTTTTTGTCGGTGCAGCAAGTCAACTTTCTGTTTTCAAAATTAAGCAATTGTTCGTGGGAGAAGGTAGTGAATTTTCAGTTTAGAATGAGGTATAACTTACGGTTTCTCCTTCAGATTAGCGTCAGTAATACAGTGATTCATCATCGTCTTTTTTCCTTGTTAGTATATTCAGGCTGTATAAACACTATTTCCTCCAAAAACTGAGTTGTATACTTTCTGTTTCTTTTTTGATAATGTAATTTCACTATGAAGCCGGCTTAAAAATTCAGGGAGTTGGCAAGGATTCAGCAATTTGTGACTTTTAAGGAGAAAAAAAAAAAAACATACACACACACACACACACACACACACAAATTTTGCAAAAGCTCTTTCACTTCTATTGCAAATTTCCAATAAACCAATATCCCGGTGTTTTAAGATGTAGTGGATACCACATTTTCTTTTGAAAAACGTGGTATTTATGTATATACACTTTTTTATCTCTCCCCAATTCAACTCGGACGACTTTTTTTTTCCTTTTTCGCTTTAGGGCTCGCTTGACAGCTCCCCAGACTTTTTGGTTGTTCCTTGAGGTTCCGGTATACGCGTTCAAGCCCCAGAGCGGCCGGAGTTAGTCGGTCGTCCCGCACCCACCGGTTCTTGCAATCATGATCTTACCCACTATCTCTACAAGCTATGGGCTTGTTTTTCAAACGGAACCACGTAAACCTGACCGGGCAGAAGCTGGATGCCACGTCAAATAAAGATATTCTAAGGAAAGAGGCGGAAAAAAAATCTTTGGCGGGCCTTGAGAATTCAACTGCTGCGAAGCCCTCTTCCAAAGTTGGTAATAATTCGTTGCATGTAGAGCTCAAACCTACTCTTTTTCCCGAGAATTTGGCACTGAATGTTCACAAGCGGCGAATAAGTACAGTTGTAGACGATTCGCATTTCGCCGATTTTGAAAAAGATGACTACAGTGATTCCGATGACGTGCTGCTGTTTGACGCATCCTCACGCTACCTGAACAAGTCTGATTCATCAGATGAAGAATATGATGACGATAAGTATGAGGAGCATACTCATGCCTGGATGGAACGAGATAAGCACCATAGTGTCTCGCAGCTCTCGGCGCTTATGGGTTATTGCGGACTCGGCCTGGTGGCCAGCAAAGACTCTCTTACAACCTTCGCAGACAAGGCACTGAAACGCACGTACTCTCTACTAAGCAATGGGCTGAAAATACACCGGCTTTCCGCAACGATGCGCTCGCTGGACCCTAAATTCCATAGTTCAGTTATCGGAGAACACCAAGTTGAGTTGGTGAATCTGTTGAAGAGACTGCTTTGCCATCTTTTGGACCACTCTTGTGCGGGTGCGACTCCATATGACATGCTTGAAAACAACAAAACACTTTACGATCGCTACGGGCGTGTCAAAGATATCATTGGCCGTGGAGCGTATGGTGTCATTCGAATCGTATATCCTGAAGAGAGCCCGACGAATGGTACGCTGGGCCAACAAAAGGCCTATGCCGTGAAAGAACTACAAAAACGGCCAGTTTCTGGATCGAAAGTCCGCGAAACCAAGGAGATGTTTATTGATCGGGCGATCTCTGAGTTCATTATCTCTTCGACGCTCAACAATAAGCACGTGGTTCGCACGCTAGACTTGATGATTACGCTACCCGAAAGAAACGCAGCACATTCATGTAATTTCTATGATGAGGTGAGGATTTCTCAGGTGATGGATCGCACAAGTGGTGGTGACTTATTCCATTACTGCAAGAAAGCAATTACTAGTCGCGAGTACCTTTCAATTGACGAGATTGACTGCATGGTGAAACAAATCACCAAGGGTCTCTGGTATATACATAATCATGGAGTGGCACATTGTGATTTGAAACTCGAAAACATTTTGCTTGAAAATGACCAGGACTTTGTCCGATTAATCAAGAACAAGAAACGGTGCCGACTCAACCTCAAGATCTCCGACTTTGGCAAGGCAAATGTGGTCCGCACTCAGTGGGATACTGAAGAGCAGCTCTCGAGTCCATATCTGCCCATTGGAAGCGTACCATACATGGCCCCAGAAGAGCATGTCAATTCTCGCCTGGGTGTTTCCCTCTTGAAAAAAGATTGCTGGGCCTTAGGGGTGCTCGTGCTTATTTTGTTCAACATCAGACGATCGTTTTTCTATAAAAGTATCGGCAACCAGTGCCAGCTAGATTACTGTGACAGCGAAAGTGGCGAGCTGGAATCAAAGTGCTACGGTGCTGCCTATCTCTGGCAGACCACCGAACCCGCGTCTACGAAAACAGGAAGGTTCAAGGACCCTGTATTTGATGAGTACGTGAAGAACGCCATGGTAGCAGAGTATCATAGCAAAAGCAAAGAGTGGTCAGTGCAGAAACGCGGCAAGTTTATTCCAATAGAGACTATGTTCGATACGCCTGCTGGCTTCGACGATCCCGGTTATGACGGAGACGCAGATGTTTTCGAGCAAGATGATTTCGACTTGAGAAAATTTTGCACGTACAAACTTCTCGACATGAACGCACATAAAAGGCTAAGCGCATGCGCTCTACTAAAAAGTGACTGGCTCGCTTCTGTGGAAAGCTGTGGGGACTGAAACTTGGGGATTATAGCGTGTACACTTCAATCACAGACCGTCATGGAACACGCTTATATTCGAATCGCGTACGAATACCAGACGATTGGGCATTGAAAAACAACGGATTTATGGAGCTGAGCTTACCAGCTTGCTGAAACGCTGGGTGTGGAATCATTCCCCTGAAAAAGAATGGTGAATGAGGGCATTTCCGGGACTTTTCAAAATCGATCGAACTATTTTTCAACAGCATCCGTTCAGAAGTCTGCAAATCTATCCGCAAAAGGGTCTTCTACCCCCGTGATTCCGTAGTCCAAATCCTTATCCTCAGGGTACCTGTCAAACTGTGAAGTGTCACCTACACCGGACGTAATCGGTGGCTCGTAAGGTGTCTCTATGTCCCTCGATAGCAAGCGCTCCCAGATGACTTCTTTAAACCAAGGGTGCGACTTGACGTCATCAGATCCATTTTGCAAGTTACCCAACCTTTGGGTGAGGTCTTTCACAATCAATTTCTGAAGCAAATCGAGAATGTCCGGCGGCAAATAGTCCGGATACGTTATCGTTCCGTTCAAAATGTTCTCATAAGTTTTCATCGGAGTTGGGTCATAAAATGGGGTGTAACCGGTGAGCATCTCGAAAATTAGGATTCCGAAAGACCACCAGTCCACAGATTTGTTATAAGGTTTCGTGGCAACAACCTCAGGCGCAATATAGTCGGGAGTGCCACACAAGGTGTATGTGACATCGGATACCTCTTTGGCAAAACCAAAATCCGTGAGTTTTATGTGGCCGTTTTTGTCCAACAAGATATTTTCCGGTTTCAAGTCCCTGTATATGATGTCTAGATCGTGCAAGTACTCTATGGCCAAGAAGACTTCAGCCGCGTAGAATTTGGCCACGGGAATAGGAAATCTTTGTGACTTGCGCAACAATGTGAAGAGCTCGCCACCTTCTATATAATCCATAATCATGAACAAATTGTGACAGTCTTGAAATGTTCCCCACATCCTGATGATGAACGGATGTTGCGCCAACTTCAACATTCTTCTTTCGTCGTTTGTGTGCTCAACTTGTTTCATTTGAACCACTCGGTCTTTTTTCAACGTTTTCATTGCGTAAAAGCGCCCATTGTGCACCGATCGGGCCAAGTGAACACGCCCAAACGAGCCCGTGCCTAAAGTTCTCAAGATCTGGAAGTCGTTTAGGGAATATTTGCCCTTTGTTGTTGTATCTCTGTTGTTTAGCTTTGACAGCTTCCTTGTAACTCCTTGCGGTCCCGAAGGCCGTGACTCTGAAGATGGATAAGCAGTTGAGTCCATTTTCTCGGGGTTTCCTCTGAAAAAATGAGAATGTGATTAATATAGAGCAGGCTTTCCTTTAATAATTCAAAGAGTCTAGCACTGGATGATGGAAGCTGAGGTGCTTTGTATTCGCCAATTGCAATGAACGTGTAAAACTTGATGAAAATCGGGTCAAACGACCGTTTTACCGAAGGGGATATAAGACAAGCAAAAGCGAGGGGCAGTTAACAGAAGGAGGCGACGATATTTTAGCGCGGCGCCACTGGAAGTTTTCAAGGCAAGGCTATGAAACTATTGTTGATAAAGCAGTGCGAAAACGTAGAAATGGAAACAATGTGGGATAGAAAACGGACGTTAGATTCTTTGCTTAGGAAGAACGGATAGTGAACATTTCGAAGCAAGGGACAGTCTTACACGGGCGGCCACGAGTGTGTGCAGGACAGTTACGTAGTGAGAAACAAAACACCTTGTCAGAATTCCCGTTCGCCTTTTAACTGAGAAAAAGTTGGTCCGAATACCTGTGGGGTTCCAGAGTTCCGGTTTTTACCTAGAGTTGCAAAATCGGATTCTGTTAATACAGAGAAAAACAAATTTGAGAGGAAAAAATGGCTCCATTTAAACAACTGGATCGCGGTGCATGCCTCATATCTCTTTCACCGAAATTTTTCTCATTTTTTTTTTCTTCGTCCCATTGTCTACTCTAAGGCTTCTGAACTCCACAATGTTGGTGGTCTCGCATGCAGATTGCATGTTAAGCAATATACTGTGAAAGCTGCTCAGGAATCACGAAATCCACTCACATCGAAGAAATCCCTGCAAAGAAATCGCAACAACATATATATGTTCAAGCTAATCATATCCTTCGTTTCTCTTGTACGTTGCATGGTAGGATGCTCTGGCTGAATCGTGGCTTGGAAAGATGTGAGCTGAATAGCGCATTGCATTAAGCATCCCGGCAAGCGCATCGCGGTGATTATATTTTCTAAGATTGTCTTTTCTTCCAAGGCCTCTCTCTTGGTTCAATTAATCCGCGGCGGGTGCGGTTGCGAGCCCCAACCTAATCGCTAACGTGTCACCACCTGTTAGGCAAACAAAAGTCCTGCAACTCTTGAATGTAGAAATTGGTATGCACTTGTCCTCATGCAAAAGAAAAAGCATTCCTATTCCTAGACAATTTATCTTGAATTAACGGGGACTGGGTTTGAAATCGAATTGTCCCC